>JAPMOR010048088.1:366525-415802 GCA_026543865.1 Argiope aurantia | reverse complement strand
TGATACTGATAATTTGATGTCATCTAATTGATACTGATAATTTGATGTCATCTAATTGATACTGATAATTTGATGTCATCTAATTGATACTGATAATTTGATGTCAGCTAATTACATATTTCATTGTTTTTTATTATATATAAGTTAAATTTTTTTAATGTTGATTCCAAAGAAATATTTCACCCTATGAGCCCTGACCGCCCGATATCGCTGCATTCGAAAGGGGCCTGCTTCAGGCGCTTTGGAGAGGTTAAATGAGTTGAAAGGAGCACTCGTCGAGAAATACCTTTCGCCCCTTAAACTTATTTAACCGCCCCAAAGAGCCTGAATCAGGCGCCTATCGAATGGAGCGATCAGGACTCATAGGATTAAAGCAGATTGTAGGTAAAACTGGTAATGCAAAATATCATATGTGCATATATGTATTGAGAAGTATAAGCATATAATTTAAACGCATCAAATATTTTAATAAATTTAACCCTGAAGTTATGACAAAGATAGTTGTACAAGGATAAAACTACAGGGTTGCGTAAAAATACATTTTTTATGCAAAATAAAATTTCCTATTTATGAAGTCTACAATAGAATAAGAATTTCAGAAAAATAACTTTAATTTAAAAATTATATTTATATAAGATTTTAAAGCAGGGAACACATAGTAATATTAACTATTACTTAATTATTACATAATTTAAGCAAACAAAATTAATTTATAACGCAACAACTACTGCAAATTTCGGAATGGAATTTGACACTCACATATATATAAAGGCATATTGGGCCCAAAATTTTGTAAAATCTGTTTCCGTAATGGAAAAATTTCGTGATACTAACACTATGTTAATCAACTTTATTAATTACTTTTTCGACCTATATAAACCTGTTTTCTTGAATAATTTTCATCGACACCAAACATAACATGAAAAGTCATAAATATCACGAAAACTCAGATTTTTATTTTCAGAGGCCCGTATATGAAAGTAATGAGAAACCGTATATGCATTTTTGGAGATAATTTCTTCTAACGATTGAAACCAGAATTCGAATTATAACATAAAAAAAGAAAGGATTACAATTTTAGTAATAAAATAATCTGTCAAATTTAATTTATTTAAATTGTTGCGACTTAACTTATTGCATTTATATGTATGTTAAAGTAAAGACAGATAGTTAATTTCCTGATGGACTCAGTTAAAAATATGATACGTATCTATATTTTATGTGCTGAATCTTTCTATCACAATTTATCTATCTAGCTTTTTATGTTTTGAAATTATCGTGTTCACCTGTACCTTTCAGTAAAATTAATTTTATTTGTAGTCAATTCTTTAATTTTTCAAGATTTTAATGTTATATTAATACTTTTTATTACTTCAGTCATTTTATTTATGTTCAGGCACTTAGTGACTATACTAAATACATTTATTTTCGTACATATTCATTGCTATTTATTTTAATTAGGAGAAAATTTTCAAAAGAATAACTAATCAAGTTTAATAAATTGTCATGCACTGAGTTTTTGAATTAAAAGTATGAATATTCTTTAAATTTTCTAAGCATTACTTGTGACAGTTCTTTAGAATACTCGTGCTGTTTACATTCTCTATCATCTTCTTTCATTTTCGTAGCTCTATTTTTATAAAGTTGGTGGGAAAATGACGGAAGAGCTGTATTTTTTATTACTTTATTGCTTAATAAACAAAATTTTTCAACGTCTTCCAGTTTAACGACTGAAATTTTTAAAAACCAAAGATGAGAAAATTAAAATTCGCATCTTTGCAAATTTTATCTTCATAACCTGTCAAATGGAAAATGAAATTTTTTTCTGAAGAAACGAATATTTGCATGAAAGTCAATTTAAAGTATTAATTTAAAGTCTTATCAGTGATTTTCAAGTATTACGATTTCTTCAAACTTCCACATCATAATGGAGATATTTTATTGTAATTCGAAGAATTTTGTCGATTTTCACTATAATATTCATACTAATCAAAATATTTTTTAAAGTCGCAATCTTAACTTCAAAACAAACAAACAAAAAAAAAAAAAAAAAAAACCACCAAAAAAAAATTTTAACAAAAAAAGTCTCCCTGAAACTTTTTCGTATACTCTCTATTAATGATGTTATCATCCCTCCTCCTATCACAAAAATGGACCTTAATAAAGGTCGTATACATCACGAGTATTCAAATTTTTATTTTCAGAGCCCCTTAAATGAGAGCATTGTGCTTCTTAATATAGCTATAAAAAATGCGTATGTATTTTAGGAAAGGTTTCTTCTACCGATTGGACCCCGAATCCCAAATATAACAGAAAAACAGGATTAAAATTTTAGTAACAAAATTACTTACCAAATTTCATTTATTTTGATTTAAGTTATCGCATTTAGATATTATTTAAAATATGATATGGAACTATATTTAAGGTGCTTTCTATAAAATCTTATAATCTATCTCTCTACGTTTTGTACTTATCGTGTTCACCTGTACTCAAATAGACGTACAGACTTCCTGAGCATGAATTTCGTTCAAAATTTGATAGAAATCTACAAATTTAGTATAAAACCATACACCAAATTTTGTGCATGTAGATAGTACATACAATTATAATTCTCGAAAAAATACATAAATAAATAAAATAAAATTTAAGTAAATTGAAAGTCATGATTTTGATTACTGTGTATTGTTACGAAATTTTTTACCGGGGTTCGTTTGGTTTGTGGAAGTGATATGGTGTAAAGAACGCTCAATCAGCAGGCGGCAGTAGAAAAAGAAACAATGACGTTTATTTACACGAAGACACACAGGACAGCACAAAAGCGACAGCTATATACAGCACAAAAGCTACAGCTATATACAGCACAGAGACGACTATCTTCAGCCGAGACGTGTAACATACAACAGCACACAACCAGAATCTACTGCAGACAGTAGCGTACAGCTCAGTTTAGCACTAGCTTGACTCCGTCGCTGCTTTGCTAATCAATGGAAGACCAGTTCTTCACCGTCGATTTCGACTACTCTGCTCTGTCGCTTCCGACTACTACTCCTCGACTGGCAGCTGCAGCCCCTTTTATAGGTTTCAGGAGGCGGGGCTAGAAGCCTCTCAACCAATCAGGAACGTTCGAGGCGTATCTCGGTTCCTACTGGACGGATCGGGAAAATTCTCGATGTTTCGGGTATAATCTATTTTGGCGCCAAAGTCGCCAGATTCATCACCAAGTCGCCAAATGGTCGCCAAGCTCTGGTACCCCCGACACGACCAGAATCCGTCCAATAGAGATGACTGTAAAACATTCTTTCCAATGATGGAACCAACTATGCTGGGAAGTAGCATTACGGATTCGTAACAGTATGTTTCAGATCTTCCCGAGTTTGAAAATATGTTTTTAGAACATGATAACTAAAAAACGATTTGAGCTACATGTACGAAATTTGGTGCATGGATTTTATGCTAAATTTGAAGATTTCATTAAAATTTTAAACGAAATCCATTCTTAGGAAGTCTGTAAGGCTACTTGAGTATAGGTGAACACAATAAGTAAAAAAGCGTAAAGAGTTAGATAATAAGGTTTTATATAAAGCACCTAAAATATAATTCTTTGCACATCACAAACATAAACAAAATCCTACGAAATCATGTTTTAAACACTAGCAATGAACAAACAGCCAAAATTCAAACAACAACAATAAAATTTTTATTTATTTTTTAATTAAATTTTTTTTCTTCTCATGAACGAAATAAAGAGTAAATATTATAATCTTTAAAAAATTTGACTTGAGATTTTGACGAATGTTTTCATTTTAAACCTCAATGAGTACAAAAGAAAAAAAAATTGGTATAAAGTTTCACTGTTTGTTTGTTTGTCCTGGAACGCGATAATTTAATAGCGCTTTGAGCTCTACAGATAAAATTTGGTTCATGGTATTTACACCAAATTTGTTTTCTACCAAATTTTGATCGAAATCCATTCAGATATAGTCTATCTGTTCAGCTGCGCTAATATAAATTAACATGATAAAAGGAATAGAGCTAGATGAATAAAATTTGGTACATAGATTTAACATTTTATGTGTAGATATCTATCTCATTCGAAACCAAATCAGTCAAGGGGTTGACCATCTGTTGTTCCATACATTAAAAATAGAATTTTCACAAGCACTCTATGAATTTGTGACAACAATTGTAGTTTTGTATAGAATTTTGTTTTCAATGGATTGGGGAAAAGACTCGTCTAAAACACAAATTTAGTTTTCGGTTTCTAGTAACAGCATGCTATGGAGTAATTCTAAAAAAACACGTCGAAAATCACTCGATAAAAACACTAAATTTAGGCCATAGATTTATATTTCATAACCGTACTTTGCGAATGTTACAATAGAGATACAAGCTTTTATCCAAGATCCGCAATTTTATGTGGGAATAGGGAAAAGGATAACGCCCTTATTATAGCATAATGATGAAGTTTTGGGAAGATCACTCCAGCTGGCTTATTTAATTTCCATATAAGATTTAATTTAAGATAAGGTTTTGTATTAGACAGGGCAATGTCTATATAGTTTACTAGTATTCTTAAATCCAATACTAAGATTATTTTGCAAAGTTTCCATACTCTTACCTTTACTATAAAATTAATTTTTACCCTATTATCTGAAAGATATTGTAATGTTTTCGTAGTAAATAAAAACCAACTCCCTCAAAAAGGTCACAAATGGAAATGTTCTAATTTTGGAGTAATTCCGAATGGGGTGTTCTAATTTTGGGGTAATTTTCTTTTTTTGTATTTCTGAAGCAAAAACTTGGTTTTTAAAAATTATTAGAAAAATAGAATATCTTGAAGTTTTTATTTATTTGGAGAGTTTTAAAATATCTTGCAGGTTACACTTTCTTATGCTTACCTTCATTTTCAGCGTTATTTTTAACAAATATTGTAACAATCATTAATTAATAAATGAAAATGTTTGATGTTTCTTTTTAAAGAGTCAGTTACAAAACAAATATTGAAATAATACATATAATTATTAGTATAATCAAAAATATTAATTTATTGTCATCGAAAGATATTGTTCTAAATTAATGGAATTTGCTGAAATTTTTAGTTTTAAAAACTTTGTTTCTTGTCTATAAATAATTTAATAGATAAAGTTTTATCAAAGTAGATGTTAAAAATATTAGATATTTTTGATTAAAAGTCGACATTCAATTGTTTCTTTGACTATCTATGCCTTTTTTTTTCATGTGTTATTCATTAATTTTTTTAAAGAAATTATACATTTAAGGAATTTATTTTTAGTTTCATGAAATAGTTAAAATTAATTGACTATGAATTATTTTATTGTTTGAATTAATCACATGATTATAAATTAAATTGGAAAAAACTGAGTATCAAAATTTCTAGCTCGAATTAAATCATCGAAATCTTCTGCCCGGCGTGTAAAATTTCAATTTATTCTGACTTTCCAATTATTCTTTTTAAAAAGAAAAAAAAGTCCTCATTAAATTCATAATAATATCACTCATCCATTTGGCTTAACTGCTGTTGACTTCATCTCGCTCTTCGGGGTTTTTTTTGTTGTTAAAATAAGTATTGTCTACTTAAGAAGTGACCTTTTTTTACTTTTTATAAAGATATATATAAACCCTCAATCCTTACACATGCGCTGAAAAGAGGACAACTTCGTCACTTTGACTTAACTCTCAAGCATAGCCTCTCCCAGGATGATTGACACGGACAACTTCATCACCGGTCTGGATACTTTTCCTACCGGGAGCCTCGTTCGTTTGTTTGGTACCTGACACGTGACCGTGAATTGACCCCATTATATATATATATATATATATATATATATATATATTTAACAACAATTACAATTGGTAGTCTTTCTATGAGGAATCTACCTAAAAGAGCAAAATTTGGTTTACTTAGCTAAAGAGGAATCTTTTTCCATTTACTGAATTATCATAAGACAATTTTTAATGCAAACGATTTGTTCTTTTTATTTTAACCTTCAGGCTTAGAAAAAAAGGCAGAAGAAATTAAAAAGAATTCCAAAAGTCAATACTGAGATTTTTTATATAACCAATCGTTTGTTGGAATACTATTTATTCCTGCAGTGCTTTCTTTGGAAAGAAATTTCTTGGAGCTTGGCCATTCTGTACATATATTGAAAGAGTACTTTCACTTCATTCTGGCAACACGGGAATTGTTGAGTTGTCTGAAATCGCGTTAACCGGAGTTTGGTAATTGTTGAATTAAAGTATTCTAGTAAAAAACTACTTTATTGAGAAATCAGGTTATTAATTAAAGTTAGTCATGGGTCGTATGCATGCACCAGGGTAAGAATTTTTTTATTCTGTATCATTTTTTTGTACGTGTGTGTTTTTGCTGTATTATAAATATGGAATAAAATTGAAATGAACTTTAGGCCTAAAGTTACCACGTTGTATTTCCATATCAACGGAATTGATGGATATATATCTAATTGTTATCTAATACAAAAACCATTTCTATGTATTAATGTATCAAAAATGTGGAATAACTTTTAATTAGAGTTTATCTAAAATGTTATTATCTACTATATATTGTGTCTATTTGAAATGTTTTTTTGCATTACTGTTGACCCTTTATAGACAATTTAGACACAGGTTTTCGATTACATTCTTGGATATTTTATCTAATGAATACTTTAATTAAAACATGAATATCATTAAAATATGCGACTTTATTTTTAATAAAATTAAACATTGTCGCTTCGTAACGCTAGACGTAGAACTGGAGTCGTAATCAGAATGGATAAAAAAAAAAAAAAAAGGCTAATGAATAAAATCCTATTTTTAACTAAATACTTATGTGACTTTAGTTGGGAATTTGTTAAGTATATAATAAGTATATTTTTCTACGGATAATGCTAATAGTTTAGCCAAGTAATTGGTATCTTAAATATATTATTCAAATACAAGTTCTGATTTTGCACTCATTATTGCGCGTTATAGTAATCTTTTCGGATATTACCTTAAATTGTTACTTTTTATCAACAATCAATTAGCAAACAGATTGTTATTAAAGTATGTCTGTTTACAGTGACAATTTTTTAAAAAATCACTTTAACGAACTATTTCATTTTATTTTCTGAACCAATGAGATTGCAAATAATGAAAAATATTGATCAGGAATTTCTATGCCAATTTTTCTTTAAAATGTGTCAATTTGGGTATAAAATAATGAAAATTGCAACAAAAAGCTAAACATTCTGCAAAAAATTCTATTGCAAATATTCCATTTATTTTTAAACATAACATACAGCTATGGAAAAGAAAATGAATTAGAATTTAAGAAACATGTGCATTGTAATTTACAGTAGCATTTATATGGTCTGTCATCTTGTTTGGCGACTTTGTTCTGTTTGCATCTTTTATGAAATAAGAATGCACGCTAAACTAGGATTTTGCACCTGATTCATCTTGATAACTAGGAAAGCCAATAAATTTCAATGGGCAGATTTTTGAAAATTTACATAATTTTGTTTCAAAACTACATTGATATATTCTGATGAAATTCAATATTTTTTGGCATGTACAGTAACGGTACATTTGTGCCAAATTTTATGAGAACCGAGATAGTGAGGTTTATGGAGTGTGCTGAGAAGTCTGGTAAATCTTTGCAACATATCAATTATTTTTTAAAATTACATGTTGAAAATGGTGCTGGTATATTTTTTGACCAGTATCTTGAAAATTGCTCTGCACTTGGTATAACAAAATTTTTGTTTCTTTTTCCAGAAAGGGTATTTCCCAGTCATCTCTACCATACAGACGAAGTGTTCCAACGGTATGTTTTTCAGTAATTATTTATATTTTTAAAGAATTGGTGTAAGATTTAAAATGTTTTAAGAAATATGTATGTTGGCACTCTACTGATCAAGACCACTTGGTCTAGTTTCTAAATTTGTGCCAGATATACTTTAGAAAGTAAAAATGGCTCCTAATAGTTTTTTAAAAATTTAAATTAAACTATAAGCCAGGTTTTGCTTTTTTGCTGTAACTTTTGAGAAATTTGCACAAAAATAATTTTTACTCTATTTGAAAATCTAATATATTCTATTTAGTTGCTGCCTATAATAATGCCTATTTAGTTCCTGTCAAATTCCTTTGTTGAGAATTTTTATTAATTTTTAAACATATTGTTAAATATATTGCACAGTAATATTTTCAGTGTTGTGATTGAATTGAATTTTTCGTTCGTTCCATTGAATATTTGATCATATGAATTTTTTCCATTGTTGAAAACTTAAAAAAGTCGTGTAATATCTACGGAATTTATAGGACAAATAGAAATGTGAAGTTATAATATTAAATAAATTTACAGATGAACCTGGCATAAGAGTTATGTCATGCAACTGATCTCTGTTGGGAAAAGTTTGTATGTACAAGAGTTGGATAGTTGCAATATTAAACTAACATAACTTTAATGTCTGGCAATTTGATTGCATTATGGACATGAAGTTTTATTGGGACATTTTAATAAATTAAATATAACCGATATATACAGTAAACTAGCAGTAGTTATAAAAATGTTTCAAATGAACTAGTTGGTTAAAAGTTGTGTTTCTTAAATTTCTTAAAAGAACTAGGACATAATATACCTAATAAATATGGGGCTATGAGCAATGATGAATTTAATGAAATGAGTAAAATAACTTTTAGAATGAAGGTAAAAAGTTAACCAACAAATATTGTTGCATGTTTTTGTAGGATGACATTACTGGATAATTGAGTTATTTTCAGATGAAATGTATTAATTTGATGGTGGTAATTAAATATTTCATGATGTGAAAAAGATTATAAGAATAAAAGTTGTGTAACATATATAAGCAATAAACTTAAAATATAAATTAATTTATTAAAACAGTAATTCTTGATTCTATGATATTAATCTCCTGAATAAAATTACTAATAAATTTGTCTTTGCAGTGGCTAAAATTGTCATCGGATGATGTTACTGAACAGCTTTGCAAATTGGCCAAGAAAGGTTTAACTCCATCACAAATTGGTAAAAAAAAAATTTCCTTCAATATTTTAATAAAAGGTTTTTTTTAATGAATCGATTCATTTTAAATTTCATCTTTGCAGTTTTTAAAATTGTGATATAAGTTACCATGTGTCAAAATAATTAGAAATACTTTCCTATTAAAGACTATTTTTTTACATTTTTTATGAACCAGAATTTAACTTTTTGAATAAAGCTTGTTCACTGGAAAAAAAATTACTTTTGCTTATAGATTTAAAGGGGGTGTCTTTTTTTCATTGATTTTGAAGTATTAAGCAATTTAAATTAAGAATTTGCTTGATAATTGTATAAATTATAAGCACTGGAAATCAATAAATTTTATCCATGAACTTCAATATGTTACACATATATTTGATCTCATTGTTTCTGTCGTTTCTCTTACTAATTTATATTTTATAATTATTTTTTATGGTTTAGAAGGAATAGGTTAGATTAGCATATTAGGGAATTGAGAGAAGTTTTTCTGAAGATTTAAGCGCATATTTACTGTTCAACAATAAATTGTAAAACCCTCTGCGCTTTTGTGCATGCGTTAGGCTGGGTTTAATTCATCAAAATGAGGGTGAAAGGAAAGACGAAAGGAAGGAACGTTTACATTTAACAATGAAGACTCACGGTTTTATTAGACGTAAAAATTACAGATAATTAGAAATATAGAAGGGAAAAGGTACCAATGCATTGTAAAATATTTCAGAACAATTTTTATTTAATGTAAGGGGTATAAACATTAAATTATAAAGAAATTCTGTTCTTAAATTTTGGTAATTACATTCTTACAAAATAATCTTTTTTATATTAAAATGCTATTTTATGTGTTATTGAATTTTTTGACAATATTTTAAGATTAAAAACACTGGATAATCCAGATTTTGTTCTATTTAAAACCTTTTATTTTCATTTAAGGAATTGCTTTAAATATGGAGCCTCTTAAAAATAATATAAATATTGTCTTTAAAATGCATGATATTTTATATATTTTGATATTAAAAGAACATAATTAATGATTTTTCTACTTGAGAACATTGTTATTTTTAAATATATAACATGAAATAATTACCAAAATTTTCTTCATACCACTTTTTAAAACTTTTTCGCCATTTGAATTAGCCATATCAATATGGAAATTTGAGTTATAATTAAATGCGGTCAGAAATGACACAACACTCACATACACGTGAAAAAAAATAGAACTAAAAATTATCTAATGGGGGAAATCCAAGGTTAAAGGTGAATACTGAAAATGCACTCATCATTCCACCACTCGCCCCTTAATGAGATGGAATTGTCATAATGTGGTAGTCTCGGAATTTCTGGCTTTGAAAGAGAAGCTCAGTTATTTCAGTATTCTGAGGTATTGCAGCTTGAATGACCTTGGGGAATCGGAGCTAACTCTTGGAAAAGATTTTGCTTGTTATCTATTTATCGGAATAAAAGTGATAAGTAAAGTTGTGTGGCTGGAGTGTAAAATAACAAAATTTCATTACCGTTTAAAAGGTAGTTTTTTAAAAGTGAAGTAACAATTAATCTAGACTCGGTTAAGTGGAGTCGGAACCCGCCTTTTTTGATGTACCTTTTTTCAAAATCTATCATAGATATACATTTGAAATTTTTTATACAAGTAAAGTACACCTTTCTTATTATTTTAAATGTAGCTTTTCTTAAATTTTTTATTTTTTTTAAAGTTATAAATTTTTTAAGTTGACATACCCTAACCCTTAAGTTGACATTATTTTACCCTATTTTGACATAAAAAATTTATAAAAAATAAAGTAAGCTACATTTAAAATATACTAGCACACATAATACACATTTCATGAAAAAATTACATACATATATGCAGTAGTTTCTGAGAAAAGGTACATCGAACATGAAAAACTAACATTTTGAGAAAAATGCATTTTAATGTAAAATTACTTCCCCATTAAAATTTTCCAGCACCATACTCCACTTTATCCACATTATTATTAATATCATCCTCTTCTCTCTTTCTTTTTAGTCTTTTATTTTTCCTAACCTCTTTTGTTTTCATTAAATTGGCATATTTTGCTTTGGACAGTCTCCTATCGTCAAAGCGTTTCATAGCCTCAACTGTATAATTACCAGGCTCTATGTTCAGTTTTTTTTAAATTTGGAGTTTGGTGCTGTTTCCAACATTAAATGAACATATGGCATCATATGTTCCCAGAGAAAGAACTTCTATATGGACAAAAGTTTTCTTGGGAATGTGTGACCATATTACATTATTCACGCTCTCATTTGGATTTTGAGTTTTTCCATGAAGCTCCATGTTATCTTCACACATTTCTTTTGCTGCTTTCATCAAGAGAGCATTATATTTAGCAAATTTAGTGGGGGGTGGAGGCAAATTCATAACACCACAAAACATTCTAGCAGATTCTGCACTTTTTCCAATGCATCTTATGGCCTACACTAACCTATTGTTTATTTCATAAGTGGGAAAATCACTTTCATCTTGCTCAGAATTAAAAACTGAGTACTCATAATTACAATGTGCACATTCTAAATGGAACCGCACAGCTGCTCCCCAATTATTTTCATTTAATTTTAAATGAAGGGCAGTGTTTCCACATTCCAAGCATTTCACTGCTTCAAAAAACACCTCTGCTAAAATATTGATGTCAACAATAACATTTTTATATCCAGAAAAACTATTTGAATAACCAATGTTCTCATTCAAAAGTTTCTTTTCACTAGACGATATATTCACACTATCGCTAGAAAGGTTTACAGTGTTGAAAGAATTTTCTTTCGCAACATTTTCAGTTGAAACATTTCTATTGTTGACATATCTTTCTTCAGATGTTTGCTGACTTGCTTTTTTATTAAAGCTTCCCTTCCGCTTTTTAAAAACATTTCAAGATGATCTAGGCATGATTAATAATCAAAATTATAAATATCAGGGACAAGAACCTTTTATGAACTCACAAGTAGTATAGAACACAATGGTACAAAGAATAAACTAAAACGTGCTTTCGCAAGTATAAACAATGCTTTAAATCTGTCAGATTCAAAAATAGAAACTCTTCTTATCAGCTAGAGAAAATTAAAGGAAGGCTTACCTTATAGTGCAAAGAAAATATTTCATTTCCCGTTGCACATTGACCTGTGAAATGGAAGTAAACCAATTTGTTTACATTTTTATCTCTTTAAAAGGGGCATGGCCCTGTTTCGTTTTCAACATAGATTTTTGACGCTTCTAATTATCGTAGAGATTAAAGTAATATATTTTTAGAAAGAAAAACTAAAGACTTTAAAAATCCAAAAATCTCAAATCACGTTTTTTTTTTTTTTTTTTTAAGATTTTGGGGTTCCGACACCCCTTAACTATGTTTGTTCTAGAAAAGATGTATGTGCTGAATGGTTATTTTAATTTTGATTCTTACAGTTCTTTTTGGTTTAATTTATATGTGAAATTGAATTCCCAATTTTTATTTTTAAAAATTCGTTTTAAGGTGTGATCTTGAGAGATTCTCATGGTGTTGCCCAAGTGCGCTGGGTTACTGGAAACAAAATTCTGAGAATATTGAAAGCTAAAGGTTTTGCACCTGATCTTCCGGAAGACTTGTATCACTTGATAAAAAAGGCTGTAGCTGTGCGTAAACACTTGGAGAGGAACAGGAAGGATAAAGATTCTAAATTCAGACTTATTCTTATTGAAAGTCGAATCCATAGGCTGGCCAGGTACTTCAAGGCTAAGCGAGTGTTGCCACCTAATTGGAAATAGTAAGTTTCTATAATAATTTAGTTTCTATTTTCAAATTCTGTAGTCAATATCAAAATTTAAATACAGATTGAGTATATATTTGCCTAAAATAAAGTAGTATTTCTATTTATTTTAAATTGTTAATCTAGGTAAAATTCTATTTTTTGCTTCAGTTTTGTTGGCTTAATTTAATGAGTATACTTTTATATATATTAGTTCTTTAGTGACAATGTTTGCTTTAAAGTTTTTAAATTAGTATGTAATATTTACATATGAATTGTAAAAAAAAAGTGCTGTAAAATCATCTTGTGGGTAGTTCTATTTTTATTGTGTGTTGGTAAATTTTTGAAGATTGCCTAAAAAAAGTTTTTTCTCTTTCAGTGAATCATCAACTGCCTCTGCCATGGTAGCTTAAAAATGTAATATTCTAAATAAAAAGAAAGTTGTTTAGTTTGTCTCCTTTATTAAATATTGAAATTACTTTTTCTAATATCACTTGAAAAAGTTAACATTCAACAATTTAGCATATTACATGTGGGTAGTTAGCATAAATACTGAAAAAACTGCTAAGTGCTATTGGCACTCCACAGCTCTTGATTGTTTCTGTATATATAAATATTTCTAAAGACTGCAAAATATAATGTTTCTACCATTTTTAGTAAAGGTGGTGCTTTATTTAATGTACATTTTGATTTTACATATATGTTTGAATATTGGATAAATTATAATCATTCACCTCTGGTTAAACATATAGAATATTTTAATACATGGAGAAAAAACTTGTATCTACATTTATTGTTATTAACGAGAAATTGTCTATTCTAGTGTTGAATAAAAATGTAAATATAAGATTATAATATAACTCTTGTAGCATATTTGAAAAGAACAGATTCTTTGTAGATTAGATTAAAAAAAAATCTGTAAATATAAAAGGAAAAGGCTAAATTATAATATCAGAAATTTGGAAGAAGTTGAAGCGTGCAGTTACATTTTTAATATTGTTATTGGGCTGTCTCCATTAGAAAGGTTCATTCACACAATGAACAGAACTTAAATAAAACAATTGAAGCTACTTTTTAAATTTCTTAATCTTTTAATGACGGACATCTGGAAGAATCATGGACATGTCTAAACTATTTATCTGAAGAAAAAAAAATATATATATATAACCAATATTCCTGCAAAGCAACAGGTCATCTGAGACGATTAGTAAAGAATAAGAAAGTCAAGTTATAGTATGATGGAAAAGATCAATGAATTGTATAGTTATATTTTATAACACTATGTTGTCATGGGACTTGACCTCACTAGATGGCTGGTGAATTCCATTGATAAGACATAGGTGAATTATTAAAATAGCACAGCCTTAATATGTAATGTTTGAAACATTCAAAAACTAAAAACAGCTGTATTTCAATCTATTCTTTGAATATTAGCATTCGACTGATAAACACGGAATTGTCACCCCCCCCCTCCCCCGGCATTGTGAGGCAATAAAACTACAAAATCTTTCTAAATGAATAGATTACTTATTCCTTAATTCTGGAACTACAGAGCATATTGAGAAATAATACCAATTTTGATTTTAAAAATTATGCATTAGATTTCAATTAGAGGTTTCTTGTAAGGAAATCATATTCTATATTTGAAAAAAAATATTAAAACATATATAAATACTAATATAAAAATCAGTGTAACTTCTCAAAAAATAGACTTAGAAACAAAATCCCAAGTTTTATAAAGAAAACTATTTCAAACATTAAAAACGACAAATAAAAATTTTATAGTTTCGCAAAAAAAAAAAAAAAAATCAACGTAATTGCCTACCTATCTTAGTCACAATTTAATATTTAAAAATTGTTTCTTTGGAGGGATTATGAACATTAAACTATGCATAAGAAATTGTATTGAAAGTAAACACAAGCAGAATTCTTGATCTAATTAATTGACAAAGCTAATGATTGTTGCTAATTTAGCAATCATTTTTTAAATCTTTCACAGTGTACTTCGTATAAACTATAGCTATTATAAAGATAAAACAACCAGTAAAGTTCATTAGTCTTTCATTAATTTCAAGCTGAGGAATTATTTTCTAGCATTTTAATGAGAAATTAGTTAAGCTTCTTCCACCCAGATGAAATGTTAACTAATATTTTTCTAACAATGCCCAAGTCCTTTATGCTAAGTTCTAATGAAAATAACAGTCAGAAGAAAGGACTCGACTCTTGAATTGGGTGACGCTGTTTATTAACAGGCATGATTATGCAAGGCTTTGTTACTGGATAACATTTTTATATATTTTTTTTAAATCTAAATGTTAAAAGAAAAATGGCAGGCATTTATTTACCTTATTTTAAGTAAGTAATTAAATTTGTTACATTTTATTACAAGTGTACTTAAATGTAACATTTGTGATCTTATCAAAATTTTTTTTTAACAATTCATGAGTTTATGCAAGTAAAAGTTGTCAATGAATTAATGAATGTAAAAAAAAGCTTGTTTGAATTTATATATTTGAGGTTTTTTTTTATATATTCTGGAGCTAGATTGTTTTTTTCCCATATTAATATTGAATGCAATGAAAGGATTAGCTGATAATGTTTTTGTGATATCATTTATTGTTCACCTTTTCCATACATAGTATTGTTGCATTTGTGTGTCAACAAAAGTGGAATGCAGACAAATTTACTATTAAACGAAATCTTTCCAAATTATAAATATTACCAAATTAACATCAACTTAGTTTTATTCAAACTCCAAAAATTCAATAACATATCACAATTGCCAATATGAATTATCAACTATTTACAAAATATTTATAATTATTTAAACTACTTGTGAGTTACTTTTAAATTAAATATTTATTATTTATGTTGTAACAATATCTCTAGTTTAAAAAACTTTGTGCAAGCTCAGAATGTTTAATTAACCCTTTCGATCTCAGCGAAAATTTATATTTTACGCTGCATTAAAACTAACAAATATAAAAACTCAAACAAGTGCACATTTACAAAGTGTTTTAAACATTTAAAAGTACGCTTGAAGAGCATTATGGCCGACGTAGAGGTTAAGATGTTATTGATGATATATAGAATTTAGGAATTTTATTAAATATCTTTGCAAAATTTTAAATTCATCAGTCATTAATGAGTTTATGTATGCAAGATCATGAATTCTTCAAGGGAAGACCGCTAGTATGCGATTTCTAAATGTTTTATCAAGTAGTTCAGTTAATTTGGTAAAGCTCTTTCATTAGAAAATTCCTTTATCTTTTACACTTTACAATTATAAATGTATCGTCTCAATTAAAGGTGTTTTATCTTGGTCATTCAGAAATTGTAATATTCTTAGAAAATTTCACAACAACAAAAAAGATATTGTGCTAAAGGCAATATAGCATTCCTGAATTTTATATTGAAAAAGGTTACTTAGCTAAATGAGTAAGAATTATATATTACTCTGTGATATGTATGTCAAATTGCTTATTGAATAGTAATAATTCCTGTTGCATTTTTCTATTGGCTTTCAATTTTAATATTTTAATTAATTATTTAATTTCTCACTATTTAATTTCTCTTTATTTAATTTCAATTATAATAATTTAATTTCTCACATAACTATTAAAAAAATTTTCAATCCAATATACCTCAACTTGATATTTTTTATTATGTCAGCATACAGCTTTATATAAATTTTTGCATGGAAAAAAATGACAGAAAATTTCAGCACTCAAATTCATTATGATATAATTTTTGCAGGCATGTCTTTTTCTTGTCAGTGTGTTTTCAGAAATTAAACCTAATTTTTTTAAATTTTTTTTCTGTGAAGGGCATAATTTAAGGTTTAAATATGATTTTGCTATTTTTGAACATACATGACTCGGTTAAACAATAAAAAGTTCAAATATCACAATTTCTTATTTAATTTTATTAGCATAGAAGATATATATAATGCAGTTCCCACTAAAATACTTATAGTTAAGACAAATACTACACACAAATCCTCTGCACACCCTACAGGAACATGGAAACTTGTTTTAGCTGTTACCTAATGCAAGAAAAGAAAATTAAGACTTTCAAGAAATTGAATCATTTCACAACATGAAAGAGAATATATAAATTTACAAAAATTTTTTACATTGATAACTTTATCTTTCATGCATATAAAACATATACAGAATTTATTATCAGATGAAAATTTTTAGCATTAAAATGGATTTTTGCATATCTAGGCAATTTTCCATTTTAGAGTACCAGCTATTAATTAGATTGTTTTTTTTAAATTCAAGATTTCTAAGTTTTAAAACATCTAAAAAAATATGTATGTAACATATTTTATAAATAAAAGAATTATAAAATGAGCAAAATTTATATCAAAGTTGCTCTGTATCATCAAATTGTGTACTGATATAAAAGAAAATATGATTATTATTGTATTTTTTAATATTATGGTCAGGCAAATGGTTTATGTGTACTATAAAGGGGAGTCGAAGTAAATTTACCATCTTTTCCATCCATGAATCATCATTTTCTATATTAAAACATTGTGCATTGGAAAAGTCTAGAAAGAAAAATATATAAAAAAAGATATATTTCGAAAACTGATTACATTATGTTTTTAACATCATAAATTATCATAAAATCAGCAGTTAAAAAGAAAATAGGAAAAGTCGTCACATTTAAGACTAAGAATGACGTACATTGAAAATATCTAAAACTATTTTTTCTCAATTTGTTCATTAGGTGGAGTTTTAGTCGTAACATAATAAGAACTAATATTTACATGAAATTTGTATCAAGGCACTTAAAATCTATCCATCTTGTAGTAACTTGTGCATTTCTTTTTTTCAAAATGAATTGCCATTCATAAAATGAGTAATTTTCTTTAAAAGTGGTGCAAGCCCAATTTTGATTTTTAAAAAAATCCCGCATATATAATATTTAGTTAAAAAATTATACCACATTAGACCTTGCTTCAACAGTCTTCTTTTTTATAAAAAATTTCAAATGAAAAGACAATTAAATTTAGCACCTAAGTGATTATTCACATGTAGTTTCATTTAATTTTGATCAAAATGTTAATTAATTATAAAATATTTCATCAGCTTAACAGCACTATGTACTATATAGAAGTCTTTGATGTTAAGAGGCAAATTAATTTGTTTTTGCAAAGTGTTACTGAAAGATAAAAATGTCTTCAAGTTCAGTTTAGTGTTTCTGGATATTAAATAATATAAAATAACTATAATATATCTTCTTTTTTTAGAATTACAGTCATTTTTAGAAGGCTTATTTTGGTATCATATCGAAGCATTAACAGAAGTTATATACCTGAATTAATGAAAATAGAATCCACGTTTGAGTTTTCCTTTCTAATACATTGAATTGTTTAAGCAGTATATTCCATATTAATATTAACATATGTAAGAATTGCCACTAATAAAAGGCATCAAATTTTTAAAAATATTTTGGCAAATCTTTAAATCTATTTTTAGAAATTATAGTACATTTTTAATACTTTAATTGAAATAGCTGAATTATGACTTTTGAAGCATAAATATAAAATAAAGTTTGAAAGATTCAATTTAAATTTCCTAAATTAAATCAAGCTTACCTTTACTGAGTGCTCTTATATGTACTACTGCATCTGCTAGATTGATGATAACACTTTTCCCATATATTTTACAATCATGTGGTTTTTGATATCTGAGATGAATTGGAACCTCAATTTCATGAGAGTTAGTTTGGGATACAGAACACAGCTGAATGCGAAATGATTGAGCTTGATAAGCTGGTATTTCAGAATGAATCTGTTCATCAGTTATGAGCTACAGTGGATAGAAAATAAATAAAAATTCAAATATTAAGAAACCCCTTAAGAAAAAAATTATATATATTAAGAAAACCCTTAATATATAAACTAAATAAAATTACATTTAATTACTACAAATGCAACAGACAAATATATATATATTGTGACAAACCTGCAATTCGGCTTCCCAGCATACTTTGTTCCATCATCAGAAAGACTGTTTTAAAGTCATCGGTATTGGACGGAGTCCGGGTGTCGCGTCGGAGGTCCCAGAGCTTGGCGATTTTGGCGCCAAAATAGATTATACACGAAACATCGAGAATTTTCCCGATCCGTCCAATAGGAACCGAGATACGCCTCGAACGTTCCTGATTGGTTGAGAGGCTTCTAACCCCGCCTCCTGAGACCTATAAAAGGGGCTGCAGCTGCCAGACAGAGAGGTCAGTAGTCAGAGTAGTCGAAGAAGAGTAGTGGGAAGAGACAGAGCGGAGTAGTCAGAGTAGTAGTAGTCGTAGTCGGAATCGACGGTGAAGAACTGGTCTTCCAGGGATTAGCAGAGCAGCGACGGATTTAAGCTAGTGCTGAACTAAGCTGTGCGCTACTGTCTGCAGTAGATTCTTGTTGTATGCTGCATGTCTCGGCTGAAGATAATCGTCTTCTATGCTGTAAATAGCTGTCGTTTTTGTGCTGTCCTGTGTGTCTTCGTGTAAATAAACGTCGTTGTTTCTTTTTCTACTGCCGCCTGCTGATTGAGCGTTCTCCACAGCATATAACTTCCACTATCCAAACGAACACCGGGAAAATTTCGTAACGTTTGGTGTCAGACGTGGGATAGTGGTCAACAGTGTATGGTGCTGACGAAATCCCAAGCAAAAATGGCTGATAGCGGTAATGGTGAGTTACTGGCTCTGTTGACTGAGATGAAGAAATCTATGGAACCTGGACAAGAAAAACTTTTGCAAGAAATGAAAACCGGATATGAAGACATGAGGAGTGAATTGAAAAAAAGCCTTTCGTCGTGGAAAGAAATTTTAGAAGATAAAGTTAACAAAACTGAAGACGTCCAAGATATCACAGAAGAAATTGAAGGAAGCAGCGAGAGCCAAGTGGAAGAAAAGATTGAAGATCGAATGGAGACCGGTGTCACCGAAAAGCAGCTTAGCCATCCGGAAAATGAGCTAGGTTTAATAAGGAGAGGAGCGAACAGGGAGAATGTCAAATAGTTGCGGAGCTGAAACAGTCTTCTCCGAATGAATCCCCTGAAGTGGAACCGAAAGTGCAGGCGCTTGGGGATGGAGAAGGTGGGAGAAATCAAGTCTGGGTGTACAATCCGAAACGACGAAGACGTCCGTGTCAAAAGCATTGAGAAGGTTCGGATGGATCTTCAGTCGCCGCCAAATTAGTAAACGAATCTTCGAAAGACCGGAAATTGCCTAAAGCATCGTCATCACATCATTTGGAAGCCTACGCCAGCAGTTGGATTGAAGTACGACTGCCGGGACATTAGTCTTTGAAGAGGGGAGCAATGTTACAAACCTGCAATTCGGCTTCCCAGCATAGTTTGTTCCATCATCAGAAAGACTGTTTTAAAGTCATCGGTATTGGACGGAGTCCGGGTGTCGCGTCGGAGGTCTCAGAGCTTGGCGACCATTTCGCGACTTGGCGACGAATTTGTCGACCTTGATGCCAAAATAGATTATACCCAAAACATCGAGAATTTTCCCGATCCGTCCAGTAGGAATCGAGATACGCCTCGAACGTTCCTGATTGGTTGAGAGGCTTCTAACCCCGCATCCTGATACATATATATGGGGCTGCAGTTGCCAGACAGAGAGGTCAGTAGTCAGAGTAATCGAAAACGACGGAGCGGAGTAGTCGGAAACGACGGAGTGGAGTAGTCAGAGTTGTCGGAATCGACGGTGAAGAACTGGTCTTCCAGGCATTAGCAGAGCAGAGACGGAGTTAAGCTAGTGCTGAACTAAGCAGTGCGCTACTGTCTGCAGTAGATTCTTGTTGTATGCTGCTTGTCTCGGCTGAAGATAATCGTTTTTTATGCTGTAAATAGTTGTCGTTTTTGTGCTGTCCTGTGTGCCTTCGTGTTAATAAACGTTGTTGTTTCTTTTTCTACTGCCGCCTGCTGATTGAGCGTTCTCCACACCATATAACTTCCACTATCCAAACGAACCCCGTGAAAATTTCGTAACAATATATATATATATATCTGAAATTTTGAAGAATATTAATGCAATAAGCAGAAGTACTTATTTTCTATTAGCTATCAGCTCCCCAAGCCACAATCAATCAGCAATTTAAAGCATTAAGTAATTAGTAAATAAATCAAGGTTTTTGGTACAGAATCTGAAGAAATATTAACAGGGATATTTTTAAGAATATGCAACACTAAAAGAGAGTTAATTGCTATTAAGTTGAGTATAACGAATGAGAAAAGCTAAGCTACATCAACTATTTGGAGGGTTAAAGCCAATTTATTATATATATATATATATATATATATATATATATATATATATATATATATATATATATATAAACAAAAATATAAGCATTATGAAATTAAAACCTATTATTGAAACAATCTAAAATTAAAATTATTTCGGAATCGCAACTAAAATTTCATTTGGTTTAATTTGTTACTTTTTTTCTTATTAACTTGGTTTTTATTACTATTATATATAAGTAAATAAAAGGAATTAATTACTAATTAGATGTTATTTGAAGAATAAACATTTCCTTGCTGTTATTAAGTTTAAGCAAAAACATTGGAGCTAATAGGAATTGAACTGAACAGAGATAAAACATTCAATTTAGTCAAAGAACTAATCATATACATACATCAATGGCCACTTGAACTTTAATTATAAATTTGCAGTAGAATCATTATTCAAATACAATTTCTTTCGGAAATTTGCAGCATATCTCAATTAAAATATTTTTACATTGATTGCATCTTAAATTTCACAGATATCATTAGTAAATCTATCACGACAGCCAAGTACACCAAATGCTGAAAACATCATAAATAACCATTAAAGAAAAATCATTTAGATTTGAAATAAATTATGAAATTAAAAAAAAGTGCAGTTTTGCATGTTATGCCACAGATAGATTAAAAACATTTTTCACAAAATGGAAAAAGAAGCTTGATGAACAATGGTATTTTCCCTTATTAGTAAAATTTTATGTTACAATTTTTTTTTCCTTGAAATGCCAAATAGAATAGAACCAAATAGAAATTTTACATTAAATTAATATTTTATATTTAAAGTAATTTTTACAAATATAATGATAAAAGTGCATGCATTACTTTAAGCAATATAAAGAGAATTTACATTATTAGCATTTGTGAATATGACAATATTAAGTCATCATATTATTAATATATAAAAAAAATACAAAACATATTGTCACGAAAGAATTTTATTGGTTATTTTTTTTAAACAGAATGTGTTTTAAAAATTATATAATTTTGAGCATTTTGCATAAAAAAATTACCTTAAATTCATTATCTTCTATTCTTTTGGAGAGTTGATAAGGATCAATGTATGCATCTTTAGGCAAAGTATCCATAATAAGAATTTGTGTTGGACCTCTGATTTCAGGAAGAGTGATATTATATTGCAATTTTCTGTTACAAAAAATATATATATTTTAATCAGCATGGAAAATTAGAAATTATATATCTCGGTAAAATAACAGAGACACAATGACAATTCTTGAATTTGATATAATTGAAAGTTTCAGGATTTAACATGTAGCAAACTAAACTAACTCTCGGCTCACCTTCAAAATTATAGAAGAAAAAGAGATGTTTATAAATTCCAAAAATATTTATAAAGAGAGAAGATGATAGATTTATGATTTTTCAAGAAAAACAAATTGAAGAAATTATTGAAAACTCTAAAAAAAACAATGGAATTACAGTAACTAAAAGGATAGAACATTAATTTATGATTGGTTCAGGAGTGCTATTTTACTATAAAATTTATATTTATTTCTCTGATGCAGAAAATGAATGTATTCAAGTAAACAGAAAGGTTAAAATGTCAGTTAAAGACTGGGTCAGAATTACAACTTTTACTGTTGCAAAATATTATTTACAACTGTAATTCTGAGAACAGAAAAAATTTATCTTTTGACAGAGAGAATCAGTTTATAATAGTATCAGAATACAAATATTACTGTTGCATTAGCTTAAAAAATAATATATTATATATAAATATACCTAGAAGTAAGAATATATAATATCTTTATAAATCCTTCTTTCATAAAGAATTAAAAAAAAAAGTTATTTAAAAGTGTAAAAACAAATATACAAGTTTCTGAAATCAGAAAGGATTTTTAAAAAACTTAGAATGATTTTTTAAACCCAGAATGGGATAATAACTGGATAAAAAACAATATTTAACTGCTTAATTTATCTGGATTAAGATTATTTATAATACAGTGGAATACAATTCATATTGACAGTTTGTAAAATGATATTAATGACTGAAATAATGATCTGAGGTTTTATAGATGCTTCATTCAAATTAGGGGCATAGAAAAATTTCTCTGAAGATAGATATCTATTTTAATATACAGATTTATTAAACTGAATGCTGATCACCAATAATTAAATTCTAAATATCAATCTACATAAATAATAAAGATGAATGTGCATGTGTGTCAATGTTCTACAAACCAGATTGTTTGACTTAGAGCTTCAAAACTTTGTAGTTACACTTTGGAAAGTAGAAATATACACCTCAAAGCAATTTTTTTAAACTTTTTAACTAGAATTTTAATTAGTTATAAATAAAACTGAATTCTGATCTTTTTCTGCAATGACTTCTGAAAATATTATTGTACAAAAATGAATTTTACACATTTCAAAATTTAAAAAAAAAAAAAACTTTTTTTTTAAATATATTAATTCAATAGTTGAGCAAATTTTTCCTGAATTTCCACAATTTTTTTATATATATATATTGTCTAATTTCCATTCTTACTATTCAAACAATTTTCTTTGTTTTATCAAATATTTAATCGTTTGATTGTCTTTCATTACTGAATTTTAAAGAAGGATTCTATTTAATATTTGCACAGTTTAGAAGATGAATAAAAATGTGAAGTTACAAAATTGCAAAATTTAGAAAATAGATGAACTAGAAATTTACATTTCAAATAACATTGTGATGCTATGGGAATGGTCTCCATTAGAAAGATTCATGTAAAACAATGTAATGAAAGTTATTAATTCATGTTAAGAAAGACAATTAAAATAACACAGCTTTAATACCTGATATGGCAGAATAATGAGTATGAATGATTTATCTAAAGTTAAATATAACCAGTATTCCCAGCACACCAGCTAATTGCCAAAGGTGACATTAAATATAAAAATATTTGGCTAACACTTAAATGTAATTATATTGATATTATTTAACATATAATAGTCTTTTCCCCTATGCTATTAACTTGATTCAGCACTAATTATATGCATGTTAGATTAATTTAACAAATTTTCTTAATTTATCTTTTTCTAAACTCTCACATGTATATGATGGATTGTTTAAATTATGAAAAGTAGCAATAATAGAAGTTTTATGAAAATACAAAACAGTACAATAACAATTGCTTTGAATTTAATTATTTACTAAAGGGAATTTTCAGAAACTTGAATTTTAGTTTACATCCTAAATGTTTAGAGCACACAATCTCTTTGATTTAGTTAAACACAATGAAATTTATTTAAAAGTTACCAAAAGTGTTTTGCAGATAACACAATGAAAATAAAATTAAATAATTGGAATATTTCAATCACCATTGTAAATATGTAATAAGTTATATTTATTTGCTTTCAAGGAATATAATAAAATTATACTGGCAGTTTTTAGTTTTAATGTCAATCATTCTTTTTCAGGAGGTAACAATATGAAGATGGATAGGGAAGGGGGGATATACTGTCTAAAGTATTACTGCAGCAAAAGAGTATAAAATTTTAACCAGTAGTAATTAAAAATATTATGAGGAAAAAAGTAACATTTGTATTCTTTCCTTTTTTACCCTTTGAAATAACTTTAAAATTAGTACTAGAGGCATCTCTGAAGTAGAGACAGAATGGGGACCTCAGTCTCTATTTGTTATTCTAGCACTTATGATTCTTTTAGATGATAAATTACAATGAATAATGATGATATTTCTTTTTGGTATATATTTACTTTAACAGGTTATTATAAAGTCTGTTACAGGAAGACTATAAAGGTTTCTTCAATGACGGTTATTAATGAAAAGAAATTTTGTTTATAAAAATAAGATATTTTAATGTTTTCTTTTATTATATTCAATCTCTTCATTGGCGTATTTATATATATATATATATATATATATAGTTATGAAACAAATATCTAGACGAATTACAAATTACAACGAATTTATTATTAACATCAAGAAGCATGTTAAAATGAATAGGGTGCAGTATTTGAATAATATAGGTGCAATTATTACCGATGATATCCAGATAAAAGGACGGATCTATTAAAATGTAAAGATTTATAAGGTTGTGAATATGCGTCTTTTATAAATGTAAATGAAAATAAAAATATTAAATAGTATGAAAAACGCAACGTTTTTTCTGTAATGATGAAAAAGCGTAGCATTCTTTACTGTTATAGAATATCTTTACAAGCTTTTGCTACTTGAAAATTCAAACTTTGTCAATACTCCTTTAATCATAATGTATAATTCAATCCTTGGTTTAATCGTACATTAGTGTGCCATGCCTCCGAGTTTATCGCCAATATGGTAACCTAAAAAAGCTTTCCTCTTACTTCAATGTTTATTTACCAATTGTATTTCTCTTTTACTCATTTCACTTCCTTGTTATAAATAAACCTTTTAAAACATCTAAATAATGAATTTTTTTAGATAAAAAAATAGACAAAATATACAGTATAAATTAACTAAATGCAAATTAAATGAAAATTTTATTTTAACCAAAATAGTTATATAAAGCTATGTAATAACAGATGACTTTACTGCCACCTTACGCCTAAGTTTAAAATGTAAACTTGCCCAATAATAAATTTATAAGTGTGTTATCTACATTTCTGACAATGTCTTAATTTATATTTTCATTTCGCCGGTCGCCTAAAATTCAAAATAACTATGGCTGAGTTAGCTAGTGCACGTGTTAAAGAGGCTATCAATTCATTATTAGAAGATATTGATCGATCATGTATGAGGAACATGCAAGTAAGTGTTTACTTTATATAAATAAAACAAAACGAAATAAAAAATTTAAAATATTTTTATTATTATCGTATGTAATTGATGAAGGTCAAACAGGCTGACACACACAAAAATTATAAATTATGGAGTAAAATTTCCCAAAATAAAATTGCATATAGTTCTATATATTTTATAGTTCTAATTTAAATCAAATATTTATTCCAATTCAAAATAATTTATGAAGTGTTTAATTCAAAAGTTTGACTTAGCTCGAAATATATTTGCATATTGTTGAACGATCCGAAGGCAAGAAACAGTGTCATTTTTATACTGTTAACATCGGAAGATAAGCACGTATTATGTTGACAAGCCCAATCCCCCTCCAAAAAAAAAAAAGTATGCGATCTTTCTCCATAATCTGAAATAGGTTAGACTATCAGTAGCTGCCTCCAAGTTTATATTCTTTACATCTCAATTGCAAATGGCCGAGCATTTTTGAGGTTTACAGAACAGTTCGGAGTATGCTGACCAACTATGTGCGCTTTTGAGTTGTTATTTCGTAATGTGAAAGATGGTGTATGCAAATCACTGTAGGAGATCTTTTACTCCCTTGACTTATGATCAAGCAATGATAACACATCAGAATTTTCAAAGAGGGCTTTGCTGGGCAAAGATTGTATAAAATAAAAGAGATACAGATAATGAAAAACATATTTAGTGATTACCAGTCCTAATCGGAGAAGACCCTTCAGAAGATGGTTTAATCATTAACTTGGAAGTAGGTTGACAAACCACTAATAGTGGCTTTCTCATCATCTCTGCTCTTTATTTGATTCAATTAGGGGAATTCAACCTATAGCATCTCTTTCCATGACATTCATTACACATGTAATTTTTTCAAAGTTTCAACATCTGCCTTTTTGTATATTCCTCTTTGTTTCTAAAGAGTCTGGCAGATTGTACTTCTCTCTTAGTATTTCAGTGTTGATCAAGTCATAGAGTATGTTACTGAAACTTGGTTTTTGGAATATTATCTGACCTTCTGATCCTCGTTATGGTGCATAACTTTAGAAATTTCTGAATTAAGTTAGAAATGATTTCAAAGGTAAGAATGATTGTAAAAAGGGATTTTTTTTTAATGAAAAATTTCATTATGACCAATTTTGTATTAACTATGTCTGTAGGTGTAAAAATTCAATAAGACAGGCAACCATCTTCATGCAAAAATTATCAATTTAGAAAAAAATTGTTTTAAATAGTTACTTGGTGAACTAAATTAGATAGAAATAGATCTGTCTACGATCATTTTCTATAGATTGATGAATATGAATACTAACAATTCATCCATTTGAAGTCATTATTATAAAATGGAATAGAAAAAAGTTTTTAGAAAGCTTTGCAAAAGAAGTAAAGATCCTCGAAAAAGAGTATGAATAAAAAAATCCCAGAATATACAAAGAACTGCAATGGTGGGGAAATGAATTTTAGGAATGAATGCAGAGTTCCATGACAACTTAATAATTCCAGAAGATATCGGAAACATATGAACAATGTAATCTTTGACCAATGAAGAAGAAAGGGAAGGCTGCATATATTGTAAAACACTCAGTGTCTTCAAAATGCCTAGAGGATCTGAAGTAAAATAATGTATATTTAAAAACAGGTTGATTTAATCCATGATCAGTTATATATATATAATTTTTACAATCATTTATCATATATAATGGAAAAATAAATGATTAAAAAATATAAAAATATATATTTCTTAATTAATTATAGTTATAATATGTATCAGGGTTGTCACAGCACTGGAAAAATAAAGGAAATTTAAAAATCATTTGAAAAACAGAAAAATTTGAAAATTTTCATAAAAAGCTTGAAAATACAGGAAAAGTTGCTTGAATTCTTTTTTTTTTTTTTTTCCTTCCATAAAAAGAGTGCTGATTTCTGAACATTGCAAGAATGAAGATTGTAGCCTTAGCTCCAAAAATTAAATAATTGTGTGATCATGGGAACTCACCCCTTTTCTACTCGCTCTTTCTATTTTCTCTTTTTTTCTGTACAGATCAGTCTAATTTCGATTTCAGAGACAGCTGTTCTCTTTTCATGAGTTTACTGGATTGCAACTAATAAGAATGTTTGGGACTACAACCGCATGAGAGAATATAATATATTTCTCTAGCAGGAAATGTTTTGAGTTTATTATCATAGTAGATTAGAGAATTTTTTAAAAAAATCATGAGCTGCTCAAAATCTGTATTTAATATAGATTGGGTGGATAAAAATATGGATCCTCACTTTTTTGAATGTGTTAGAGAAGTACCACAAAATTGTTGCCAACAGCTCTCTTTGTAAAATGATAATAAGCTTAAGTAACATGGGGGAAAAGGCACATACAAAAGAGGAAAACATACAAGACTGCATGCCATTTAAAAAAAAAGTCATAATTAATGTTGGACTTAGCATTTAAAAGAAATCCAGAAAAAAATGGTGCATCAAATCCAAAAACGTCAAATTTAATGTACAAAAATAAGCCAATTCTGAACTTTTTAGTTCAAGAACAAACATTTAAAGTTGAACTTTTATAGGCATTAAAACTTGCTGTTTCACTTTTGGCCTTTAATACATTCAATGATGTATTGGAGATATTTTCATTTATGTACACTGATAATGAAATAGCTAAAAAGTGTACTTTAAATTGTGCAAAAGTGTCATTCATAATTTGCTACAGATTAGCTTTGGTTTTTCAATAATCTTTTAAGAAATCTTTGAACAATGAAAAATTTGTTATATGCTTTGAAGAAGCCTTGAACTATACTTCACAAAAGTATCAAATGGATCTTATTGTAAGATATTGGTGTGAATCAACTAATTGGATCTCTGCAAGATATTGGAATTTAATTTTTTTAAGCATACTACTACTCAAGAATTGTTTGAGAATTTTAAAGCAGTTATATCAAGTTTGGTCATACAGTTACTTTTACAAATTTGTATGAATAAACCAAATGTAAATTAAAATTTTTAAAAATATGTCAAAGAATATCTTGCATGCAAAAATGATTGTAAAATGTGTATTGTAATTTTTTATTCTAAAAATACAATTTCCTGGAATTTTTTGAAACTAATATGATATGTACAATAAACATCACTATTGCAAACATTGTTGCTATTTGAAATATCTTCCATGATATAATTCACAATTTTATGGATACATTTTTGTCCTATTCAGTCCAAGTAATCTTGATCCTAGAATTCATCATATTTTGTTTAGTTTTCTCTTAGTATATTAGATGGAAAGAAACAAAAATTTGTTGTTGGTCTTGGTATCTGCAACTATGCAACTTGTGTGAAAGAAGCTGGACACAAAAGCTCATGATTAGACTCAAAATTCTGCAAAAAGGAGGGTGGGTGGGATGGTGCAGATTATTGAATAACTGAGATAGAACAAGCTACTTGTGCCTTAAGTATCATTTACTAGGGGATCCAACATTGTGGAATCTAATAATTATTTTTAAAAGAAAATTATGGGTTTTTTAATAGTTTTTTCTTAGATTCTAACAAATTGAAGTGTTGTTATTCAAGTATGGAAAAACATATAGGAAACTTTTCTGTTTTCCAACCTAGGAATCTACATGAGGTAGATTTCTCAAACTAAAATAATACATAACTTTTGTATCTTAGAGATTTTTTTTACTGGTTGAGGAGGCGTGTATACTCAATGTCTCCTCCTTAACTAGAATAACAAAACTAATATAAGGTTTTTATGGAAATGGGAAGAAGATACAATAATTTCACAAGGAGTCTCAAAAATTATTATGATCAATGTGGAAATAATTCTTGCCACCATATTTATTAGATATAACTTCTTCTGAAGTTGGTTTAAAATAGTGTGGAATATGTGGATGTCAATTTAAATTTAAATGGTTCTAATATGAAAGAAATTTTCATCAAAAGTTAAAATTCTAATATTAAAAATCTAATATTTCAGTTTCTAATAATTGGTTTATATCTAGATAGAGAAGATTTGATTAACTTAATCATATAATAATGTGATATATTACTGCATTGAATTTGGTCACACAATGCTGCAAAAATGTGCATGATATCGCAAAGTTTTAGCTTTACCATAATTGCTATTCCAATTACTATTGAATTATGAAATATAGATTTTGTTAAATATAATTTCTTATTATGTTAGTAATTCTATTATTGTTTTTAGGGAGATATGCATAGGTGTGCTGCAAAATGCTGTGATAATCGATCTCTTTCGATGGAAGAAACTCACCAATGCATAGAATCCTGCAGTAAAACAATTACAGAAGCTCAGAATTTCCTGCAGAATGAACTAACCAATTACCAGGTAATTAAAATGATTTTTGTCCCTTTGATTTTTTTTTTTTTTTTTGTCAAGTTAGATGAATTATTTTACTGAGATAATTTCTGTTGTGGGAACCTAACACAATAAAAATAACTATTAAAAAATATTCTCAGAAAGTAAACAAATTCTAGAGAAACTATAAAAAAAATTAGAGAAAATTAAAAATGAAAATATATAATAAATGAAGAATTGAAGTTTATATTTTTTGTATATTTTATCAGTTGTAAAATTGCTATCATGAATTTACTTAAAATAATGAAGTGAGTTTAACTGGTTTCCATTTTAATTAAATCTGAAAAAATTAATTTTACCTTTTTTTTGTTCATATTCATTAACAATTCCTTTATAGTGAAATCTTCTCTTTTTTCCCCCTTAAATTTCTTTAAAAATTCATTGCTGCAATTTTATATTTAGGTAGTAAATCTAAAAGAAAATGCTTTCACGAATTAATTAATTAACCTAAAGATTTTATTATATATATTTCCAATTGAACAAGACACTATATAACACTATATAGTGTCTTATAGTGTTATAAGACACTATATAAACAAGACACTAGTTTTTCAAGTATTTGAATGCGTTATTAATTTTTCAAGTATTTGAATGCATTATTGATTTTTCAAGTATTTGAAAGACCAAGAAAGTAGAGAATGTTTAGAACTTGAAATTTGTATATTAAGAGATGTTGAGATGAGAAATTTGGCAAGAACAAAACAATTCTTGTAGTATAAAAAACCTTGATAAACTATCCAAATGTTAAATGCATTATGCCTGCAATTTTTTAACATTAGGTCTTCAAAGGGATTTTAGAATCCAAATATTTTACATGTATTTTTGTTTATTGAAAATATAAGTGTTACCTTTTTAAAAATTTTAATCCTAAAAGTTCCCAATTTATATAACCTTTAAACAATATTTTTGTTCTCTAAAAATTTTTGAAAAAATGAATTATTTTTTCACAAATTCGGATTAAAACATCAAAATCCTTGATCTTTATTGATGAGAGTCTACATATTCTGTTCATAAATGTATGGATGCTTTGAAACCTATTTCAGTATGAACTTAATTATTTTATTGCATTCTTTTCTAGGATCGCATTCAACGATGTGTCATGCAGTGCCAAGATAGTATAAGAGACAAAGTGACACCATCTACAACTGAAGCTGAAGTCAGTGCTTTCAAGAAAGACTTTGAATCTTGTGTCGTTAAATGTGCTGATACACACATTGCTCTAATACCTTCTATGCTGAAGCGTATTAAGGATGTTTTACAGAGCAAATCTCAATCAATGAAATTAGGAATGTAATATTAAATAATTTTAGTTAAATCATTTGTAATTAGTTTTTTAGCATGTTGATGAATATTTTGACATCAAAACTAGGTTAAATATACTATTTTTTACTGCTTTGCAATTTACTTGTCTTCCATTTCTTTAAAATACAGATATGTTTTAAGAATTTTCTTACCACACTGTTTGATGTTTCAAAGAAGGGGAAACCCAGTTTTATGTAATACAAACTTTTCCATAAAAGGTATGTTTTACAGAAATGTTAGGAAATAACAGCAACACCATATATATATATATATTTAAACTTTAGATTTGTATGGAAACAAATGCATGCAAGTGTTTTCTTTATAAAAATAAGAACAGGAAGAGATTTTTTTAAATTAATGTAACAGTTTTAATATTGTCTTCATTATTAGTTAAAGAAACATTCTTGCTATATCTAATTGTTTCACTACAGATTCTTCCTCCACCATTTTTAAACATCAGTGTTTTTTGATAATATATGAAATAATGTTGAAAACAAAGAAATATTTACAATATCTGCTTTTTATTCACTGCTAAATTAAAAAGTGTATTTAGTACAACAGATTTTAATTTTGATATGAATTTTTAGAAGAAAGATTATTTCTACAAATTTATTCTATGCTGTTCATGTTTCTCTTCAGTTGGTGAAAATCAATCTAAAAGTGGAACTGTGCTTTGCGAGGGTAGCAAACTTCTGTCATTATCTTCACTATAGTTTAGTTTAAAACTGATTCTGTTTTCATTGATGCAAGTTTTTCTAATAATAAAGCTAGGTAGAAACAACATAAAATTCTTTAACAGCATTTTTGATTGATAACAAAACATTATATATGTAAAGTATATGTTTATTATTAGTAGAGATATTTGGATGCAAGAATTTTTTTCTGATATCTGATTTAAAGTCTTCTAAAAGAATTTTTAGTTTAGAGAATTATACTGTGCATCAAGATAGATATATGTCATATGCCTATTTATTACATTCTCCTAAACTTCATATTTAATTTCATGTATTCTAATTCATAACATAAATCAAGAACTCATATTATGTTTTTGTTGGTTAAATTTATCTGTTAAGATAAATTTAAACAGGAGTAATTTAAAATAGGGTATAGAAATCACAATTACATAATATTTTGAATTCTTATTAAGATATCTCCTAGTTTTACTATTTGAGATTGAAAATTGTTTCTGTTTTGCTTTTTTCATCAAACATTATATATCAGATGAGCATCAGCAATTAACTGGAAAGTCTAATTATTTATGAAATTAGGTATAAGACAATACTAATTTTTATTTAAATATCTTGAAGTAACTTAATTCCTAAGCAAAAAAGAAAGTTTATAAATTTCACTACAACACTATACTTTGTTGTATATCTTGCAGACTAATTTTCTTCCAAGGGCTTAAATTGAAGATGTAAATTTTATATATTTTATTTTCGTAAATCTGACAATGACTATTTTAATTTTTTAATTGTTTGAAACAGCCAGAAAGCACATTGTTAAAGGGAGGTCTCATGAGGCTCAGAATGGTTAAATGATTAATTATTCTTTTAGTTAAGTTTCTTTAGGAATTTTCAATTAGGTCAGGTACTGTAATTGAAATTTTTCATTTGTAACTATACATTTTTTTGTGTACAGTAGATAAACTTATAATCCTATCTGTTAAATAAAAATTCATTAATTTTAAAATATAGTTTTTATTTTTGATTGCCATCAGAAAAGTCTATAATAAAAAATGTACACAATTTTTTTTACATAACTCCTTTGTCTCATGATTTAGAGCAAGTACATACATCTAAAGTACTCCAGTCATTGCTGTCTTAGACATTGTCTAGGGATAAATATTTTAACACTCATGGCAAGGCTTATAAAGAAACAAAATTTCAGATCAATAAGTACTTAGTTTCTGAAAGATATTAGTCTGTAGCAACTGAAATTGATAGGACAGTGTCAAGTATTATCAAGTAAAATATTGTGATTTGAGTAAATGCCATGGTGTATATTATGTTATTAATTAATCTTTATTTTTACTTATAATAAATATGAATGTGTTTATGTCTGTGTGTTAGCACTCTACAGGTTAGATTATTTGATGATGAACTACCAAATATGACACATATATACTTTTATAGGTAGAAATGTGCACCTTTGGAGCGACTTAAAACTGAAAATAAAACAAAATTTCAGTATTTTTTTTCCTCAATAGCTTCGAAAGGTATTATAATATAAACATGATTTTTACAGGGTCTTAAAATTTAAAGAAGTATCTTTTCAGTGGTATTAATTTTTTTGCCATATCAATTTTTTCTATATTTAATCAATTAAAAAATTATTTTCTTATAAGAATACATAGATATGTAAGAATTCTAAATGAATATTAAATGTATCATGAACAATAATACAAAAACAAAAGAAATTTGAAAAAAAAATAGCAAAGTTACTGATAAAAGCCACAGTTACAGTTGCATGTCCTTAGCACAAATCATTATTAGCAAAGCAGATTTCCGGAAAGCAAGTGGTACAGTTACTTAATTCTGTGAAAACTTTCTAAGATTTAAATTTATATATAAAATACTATTAACCTGAAGATAAATGCCAAGTTTTACATTGAATTTTCTGGGAGCTAATAGAAAAGGGAATCACATAGTAAAGTTTACAAAATAGCGTGAATTGAAGTTTTTTTTTCTGTTGAATATTAAAACTTGGAAGTATTTTTTGAAGAAGCCATTAAGACCAAGATATCTAAAATATGCAGCGACCGTTCATCCCAGTGAACCAACTGGTTGCCAAGCGCATTTAGTTAATACATAAGGATTAAGCTGTATAAAGTTCATCCTGATTATAAACTGGTATGATTGCAATTTATTTTACATTTAGGAAATATTTCTTCATGAAGCTATAATATTATAACTATAGCCGCTTAGGAAAGAATAAATATAGTATTTCACAAATGTGCAGATTCGGTGATTTTACACATTAACATCTTATATGTTAAAAAATAATAAAGCAAAGCTAATCCCTGTGCACAACGCTTATCCGCATCCAACGCAAGCTCATCGGACTTCTGATTAGTTGGTCACAGGTTTCTCTTAAAACTGTTCGAATTCATCTGTGCAAAGCAGTTTGCGCCAAAAAATATGAGCTTGGCGTTGTAATTAAATTTCCCTTGCAACTTATTCCTCCGAAGATCAGCAGTTTTATAGTTAAAAGAAAGGGTTCTTTCTAGGTAGGTTCTTTGCTGTCTTTTACGATGTAGAGGTTCTGGAGTTAAATGAACATCTAGATTGTCCCTGGAATTATCTTATTTGCGCAAACTGTTAGCAGTTCTAGCTTTCGAAACGAATTCTTTTTCCAATTTAATTTGACCTCATCATTTCAAAGGCTTAGCTGAAGTGGGTAGTCCACACAGTAGCATCATAGTTTATGATTTTGAATTATAACAAAGATTCACTATAGAGATTGACTAACACATAAATGAATAGAATTCTTCCTATTGGCCTTTACGTAAGAAATGAGACATATGGGCTTTAATAAAGCCCATACCAATGGGGCATAGATTTTGCTTTTCGCTTCTTGTATGCTGCTACTTCATCAGGTTTTGATCCTGTTTGCTTTTTTCTGTTAGCGTATCTATGTTTATCCCATTGATTGTCAATTGTTCTTAAAAAAGTTCTTTCTTATTCATTGATAAATGACATGGAGGCCTTACAGTTCCTTAAATTTTTTCTCGGTTACAGTTGTGAGATTGCAGAAGTTTAAATGAGAATAGTTTGGTTCAATTCTGTTTCCTTAACACGGCATTCTATTGCCGAAAAGGAGCGACGATTGTCTTGTTCACAATTCTTCGTGTTATTAGCTCGCCTACTATAATAGTTTGAAGTTTTGTTGTTCCCTTTCAATGGATGAAAAAAATATTTTGTGGAGTCGAATGTTTCTTGTGGGTTAAAGTACCAACGTTCGTATGGACTGTCAAGCCAGCATGGCCAAAATTTGTTCTACTTAAGAGTTGTAGGAATTACCTTCCCTTCTGAATTTACATGAAAAGCGTAAACTCTCGGTAATTTTGTCTTCCATCGGTAAGACATATATGAAATTTTCTTGTGCTGTATTTATATCCTTTCTGTCTGAGAAAATCGTATATTTTAGAAGCAAATGAGTGACTAGCCCAGGTGTCAGCACCTGCTATTCACAAACACCATGAAAGTAAAATTTCAAAATCAATATCTGATCTGACTACAAAACGTGAGTACAAATTTATTATATTGATTAGCATACTTGCAATATTTTCTTTAAGGGAACAGATAGGACTTTTTGCTTTTATGAGTTCTGAATTTCCACATTCTTAACAAGTTTCTCGAGTCTGTTTCTGGCGTTCAAAAATGTAAGATAAAATTCACTGTGATTGAGTTCCAATTCTCAATTCTGAAATTTATGTTTTCTATTTGTAAATGAAATTTCTTTATGGAGATCTGGCTTTTCAGCCAACTCCATTGTGTAACACAAACATGCCAATAATCAAGGAAATGCTTTTAATATTCGGGATGTATTCTTTCTTGATTTGATCTACAATTATTAAGTCTGCCAAGTGTGCAAACTTCGTAATTCGTAATTTTGATATCCAACTGTTAAAGAAATTTTTCAAAATAAAAATCGTACCCAATACTATCAACATTTTCCCGATGTTTCGAAAAAATTGCCGAATCTTTCTGCATTTATTTCAAAACGTTTTAAATGAAAATATTTAACTCTTTTCTGTCCTAATTTTATTCGAGTGCTGATAAATGAGTTTGAGAATTCATCTAAGATTATAAACTTGGTAGTAGACTGGAATGTAATTTAAAAGAAATTTAGGAAGAACCCTTATACAGAGGCGGCGACAATGGAGAGGGGCAGGGAAGGGTGCCTGCCCGGCAGCAAGAGTTTTGTCGGCGAAAGCCTTTATTGCTTCGGAACAGTGGTATGGTGAGTTGGGTTTAAAAAATTTTAAACGTTTCTTACAGGCAATGTATTATAAACAATCGAAATATTCGAGTAATGATTTAAAGTTGGTAGAATGACAAAATTCGGCAAATAACCGACAAGGCAACATGCGAATAAAGTGTCACAGTTTCCTACTATTCTTGGTGGGTCGACAAAGGAATCAATGCAACGCAAAGTTGAAATATAGTCTAGACATGATTCAATTGCTGACCATTCAACCTATAATTTATATATACTACGCTGGCCGAAGAACTGACGTGACCTGGTAGCAAGGGAGAAAAATGTCGCCTTCTGCCGGCTGTTCTTTGTCGGACCACTAAGAAATCAAAGCAGTGGATGGCGGCGATATGAAAGCGAAAGGTAATCAGACATCTAATTTAATTGTCGGACATTCAACCAGATTTTCAGGTATCGCAAAGTCATCCTATAGTTTGCAGCACAGTTGCAGAATAATCGAAGAAATGACAAGTGAATAAGATATTACAATTGCCAACGTTTATGGTTTGCTAAGAAATCAATTCGATGGACGCCGACTACGTTTGCAATTATATTTGACAGAATAACAGATAAGGTAGCAATTGAATAAGATTTTTTCCACTATTCTTCGTCGATCGACTACGTTATCTGGTTAATGGATGTTAGCGATGTTCTGTCAACAGATTGTTAGACATATGATGAAACTACCACACATCCAACCTATATTTCTTCTACATTTACAGGCAGACGATTAGATAACAAGACGTAGCATCTACCTCTCGGCTAAGTGTTGTCAAGATTTATTCATTTTTTCGGTAAGTTTTCCGATGAAATTATTCAGAAAATTAAGAGTATATTATTCATGGATGAGGCGGTTGGGTTGTTTTCTCGAATTCAGATTTTACTGAATCGCTGAATTAAGAGGTGCAGGAACTGTCCGAAATCGGTGAAAGAACTGTCATGTCTTCTCCAAACCGAGTGGAAGAAAATACCACTGTCTATCATCCAAACATTTGTCGAAAGCATTTCTCGGAGGGTTAAGGCTGTAATTGCCTCAGGTGGAGGCTCTGCCAACTATTGAATATGAATAAATTTATCTCATTTATCACAGATGTCCAATTACTTATTGGTAGGTATTGTATATATATTGCTCGAATTAAAATACTTTCACATATAATAATTCTAATGTAAAAAATCTTTATAAAATATAGTACACATGATACTTTTATAGCCTCATGTTTTTAATTAAAATCAGAATGTCAACTGAACCAAATGATTAAAAAAAAAATACCGATAAAATTCCTTATTTCAAAATCGTCCGTGCCAACTTAATATTTTCTTAAATTTTAGAAAAAAATGGGGGGGGGGGGAATTGAGTGGAAATGAAATTTCACCTTTGAAAAGGAAAAGTTTGAATTTAAGATAGTATAAAAATATTTCTTGTAGAATAATTTGCTCCGAAGTTACAGCAGAAAAACTATAAAATTATGGTTCATTTCTAATTAATTAAATATTTAATTAATTTTATACTTTGAAAAGTTGATGATATTCTTTCTCTTTTTTAAATAATAAGTACGTAAAGTTTGATTTATTTCGGTCAGTTTTTTGGGAGATCTATCAAATGCAGCTGCAGTTACCTTTATTTACATTAAGATTATAATTTTTAATTCCCTCAAAATATTGGCAATTTTTTGTTTCCGAATTTTTGAAGAGGGCCAATTTCCAACCATTTTTGAAGAGTAGAGAACAAAAATACAATTTTTAAAATTATACTAAAATTTTTTTTTCATTTCTTAATTATTTGAAGGGAATTCTTCAGTTATACATTTTCTCTATATATTTAAAGAATTAAAAAAAATTAACGTAATTTATAACAAAAGAATTAAGAAAAGAATAATAATAGAAAAATAAATTAAATAATAAACAAATGATAACACAAATCGTTCGTTCATTAAAGAAGGGGAGGGGGGAGATAATCCTCTTTTTTGTATGTGAAAAATATGCATTTTTTTTATCAGCATCAGAAATTTTAAAAGCATTCTGCATGGTTCATAAGAATTGCAACTTAAAAAAAAAAAAAATCTTACACAACACCTGCTCATGCACATGAAACTGCTTCGTATAGTCGAAGGCAAAATGTGTTACCATCAACTATGCACTCGATGAACAAAATAATGCCAAATGTGCTAGATTTCACTTTACATAATTCCGTTTCGGATAAAGAGTCCCTAAGTGAAACATGCTTAATGAGCATAAAAAAACTACCTTTTCATTCAGGGTGATGAATATGATGGAAAATGATTTTTTATTTTATTTTAGTGTAGTGTTAATGTAACAACTAGAAGTTGTGCATGTTAAATAAAAATTCATGAATATTTAATTTAAAAAAGGTTTATTGTCGATGATCATCAGAAAAATCTTGTTTCCACACAAATTCTTTAGCATAACTTTCCACTCCCTTTTCACATGATTTGGAACAAGTATACACAGCTAGAGTGCCCCAATCAATGCTGTCTTGAACACTATCTAGAGATAAATAATTTAACAGTTGTGGCATGACCTGTAAAAGAGCCATATTGAATAAAAACAGTTTTTAAAGATATATTTTTTTAACAATTACACAATTTTTTTAATTTTTACTTTATAAAATTGTTATTATAAATATTATGAAACCATCAAACCAACTTTTTCTTGAATTCACTGCCAAGCAGTGCTTACAGTATGGAATCAGAATTCTTTATTTAACTGATAATTAATTTCTATAGAGTATCATTATTCTCTTTTAAATAGTATTCATATATTTAACATTAACTTGCATAGTTCGATGAAATTGTCTTAGAATCAATAAATTAAATTTAATATAAAAAATATTCTTGGTACTTATTAGTGATAGTGATTGATTACTATGAAAAACAGTTGCCACTGTCTCTTTAACTGAACAATTAGGCACTTCTTGGCATATTTCATCTATAACTAATAAGTTCCATGTATTTTATTTTATAGTATCCTTTCTATTGATGTGACAAATCATTCATCAATGATGGGACTGTTTTATTTTGGTGCTTTTGTATTAATTACATGCCACTGATATATCTCACATTCTCCCATCCACCAAAGATGTTATATTTATTACAACCAGCAATTAATTGCCAAAAAAAATTAACAAGGATAACATGTTAGTCTATTGACTATGTTCGCCAATGGTGTATAATGAATATATAAGCACCGAAACTGTTAACATATTCAGGCTTTCTGATCAACTGATATCTTTTAAAATTAAGATTACTATTATTTAATATTTCTTTGAATTCTTCAAAATAATATTTTCTTTGATATCTCTGTTACATAAGTTATATTCTGGCAATTGCACTGAAACTTTCTGACTTTTTGAATGTATTTTTATATTCTTTTTAAATAAGCATCGATTGACTATTAAAATTAGTTCTTTAGCATTAATTAATAATTATTATCAGTTTATTAATAAAATATATTTGATATTAAAAGGGATGACAATATAATTGAACAGAATTAGCATTATTTTATACAACTTTACTGTCCACTCCACATACTTCATGGAGTCAATATTAGATATGATTTCAAGGAAGTTAATGCATTTATCACAATTCTGATAAATCTTATGCCCAAAACTAAAGTGCTGTATTAAAAAAAATATTTTGAAACCATATAACATTAATTTGCAGTTTTAGGTTATGAATAAGATGTATGTTTGCCACATGCCTTATTCATAACCTAAAGTGATGAAGAAATTTAAATTGATATATTTAAAGTAACAGAATGATAATTAATGAAATGTTTCAATTGAAAACAGATTTCTCTGCTATTTGCTATTAGTAAAATTCAAGGAATTGTCAGAAGACAAACTACCATTATTTTTGCAGAGCTAAAATTCATGAATAGAATGTGCTGGAAGACAAATATAAGAATATGAATTTAAAAATATATATCTGTGGTATTTTTGAGCTTGTGAAAGAAAAGCAAGGGACTTTGGTTAAAAATTATTTTGACATTTTTCAAACATGTAGTAGTTATATCTTGTATTTTAATGGTTAATTTATAAAGAAAGGGTTAAAAAAAAGATATATTTTTTTAAGGAGATATTGGAATCATATATACTGTCTGTCCACCACAAGAACACTGCTAGACAATCGTCTATGTTTACGGCGGGCGTTATAGAAACAGGTTCCGGTAGGACAATCCTAGTATTAGAGACGGTGGAATCGGACAGAAGTCTAGGGGGTATTCTTTTACTTGGTGTCAATGTGAAGAGATAAAAGAAAATCTGTTGCTCATTCATCTTCTCACTTTAGTCACAGTTGCACGTATCTTTATATTTGCTTAGCTTACTTCTTTTATATTTTATTAATCTTTTCTTTGGTTAATATTAACTGCACTTCTTTATTTAATATTTTTTTATCTTTTAAATTTTGACGTCCTTTAAAATGCCTTTTTGATTTAAGAAAGGTGAGTCTCGTCAGCGGTATTTTGTCCCTTCACTCGGAGTGTGGGAAAGTTAGGCTTTTGGCCTGTTCAGCAATTTTACAAAGCTTATCTTGAATTAATTAAGTAGAGACAGTGGAATTGGATCAGGAAATAATAGAATATTTTAGAATGAAGTTACTATGGGCTAAATTAAGATAAAACCTTAGAAATTAATTAAATTGAAATTAAAGTTATATATATATATATATATATATATACTTTTATAGCTTTTTCTGGATCAAAAACTTTTATTTAATGTTATGAACTGAAATTTAATAAAATAATTGTCATAAATTAGAATTTACTTTTTAACATAAATAAGATCACCTTTTGAATTGATCAAAATATGGAACTAGAAAATATAGAAATTCATTTCAGATCATATTTATAAAAAAATGAACAATTGAAACTTTTAAAGCAAATAATACTCAGCTGTTTGTATAAGTAAAATTAATAGATTATTGATTTTGAATTTTTTATTTGAAAATTGTATTGAAAATTTATTAAAAAAAGTTCTTGCAGGGAAATTTGAATTTCATTATATTTTACAATTCAGTATTTTATTTTCATCGAAATTATTGAATAATTTCCTTAAATCTATAGGTATAATTAATTCAGTTATCTCCTATCACAATCATTGTCAAGATGAAAAGATGAGGAAAAAACCCCATTGTTTTAATTTTTTGCTCTTAGTGTTAAATAATAATTATGAGAAATCGTATTTATAGTTTTAAAAGAAAAAAGAATTACTTTGAAATTAAAAATATTGATTCTATTATGCCATATGAAAATATTTAGAGATTAAAATGATTTAATTTTTTTTCTGGAGTTGAATGAGTATATGTAATTGTTAAGAAGTAATTCTATTAAATTTTTATTGCGAAATATTATTCAACTATATAATGGTATGAAGAAAATATATTATAGGTAGCACATTACTTTTTTTTCAATAAAAGAAAAGTCATTTATTCAGGCTTGCTTTCTTGCCTCCCTGTTGTTTCAATAGCTTTCCTTCTTAACTATGATTCCAAGAATCTAAAAATTTATGCACGTTAATGTAAGTTAGAAGGATTAAAGTATTTAACGAGATTCCTTTCTACTCAGGTGCACCGATTGTGATAATAAAGCGGTAACAGATAAGTATTCTCAAACGGCATTGATGGGCTTTGAATAGAAATGTGAAGAACATTGGGAGTGAAGAATTTTCAACACCGAAATGATAAAATGCATGCAGGAATTTGGATCCTTTATTGCTTTGAGCTCATGACTACTGATATACATTGAAAGGAAAAGCTCATTTATGAATTATTATTTGAACTACTCTCTCTATTGCTCTATTGAGCACTCTATTATTTGAATTGACAGTTCGTGAGAAAAATTTTTCTTTGAAATAATTGTATTTCTTTTTCAAGTTGGGGGAAATAAATAAATGGTAATCTGGAATACAAAAACAAATTTTTACCGCATTTTACGTAGAATAATGTAAAGTGATGTTGGCGATACTTTTACATATAATTACAAGCGATGTAAAGCGATACTTTTACATATAAACTTTGTGAAATTAATTATGCTATAACAAGCTTGTGCATATTTAAAATAAGTTACAAATCAAAGTTTGATTTTTAAAAATCTGAAAATTGATAGTATGGTAATCGTTAATTTTGTGTTTTGGGAAATAGTATATACATCAGCAAAATAAATAAATATAAATTTGGAAAGGTTTCAAGCATATTTAACAATGAAAATTTTACTTTATAACAGAACAAAAGCAACTTTTTATAAAAATTATGAAATAATTACGACTAATTATGTTATAGTTTTTATGTTAAATTAGATTTCCTCGCGTTTGCTGCAGAGAATTTGATATTAATAACTTATATAAATTTAAAACAAATGAAATGAAGATGATTAATGTTTTGTCATGCATGATTTAACTTCTTAATTATTTTTTTTCTTTTTGTGCAATCGTTAGACATACAAATAATTATTCAGTTTTTTTATTCGATTTGGTTTGTTCTTTGCATACATATGACAGGAATATCAAATATTTTCAATATTCCGAGCATGCAAATGATTTTCAGTTTAGTGAATTATTTTTAGAATTTATTTTCAAGAATTAAATGCAATAATACCAAATATCGTCAATGTGGCACTAAACATGCCAACGTAAGGAACTTGAATTAATTTCTACCTCTGCGAAATGAACTCTTCCTATAGTAACCTGTTTCTATAACGCCCACTGTAAACATAGACGATTGTTTAGCAGTGTTCTTGTCGTGGACAGACAGTATATATCCTGCATATGTACCAGCGTTTTAAATTCATTTGACATTAGTATATATGACAGAAAATTTTAACTATATATAAAATAATTGTGTTTTTTAAAAAAGAAATTTCAAGTAAAAAAAATTATTTATTTTATTTTATAAATCTTGTAGCAAATCCCCCCTCCCCCCAAAGAATGAATGCAAAAAAATTTCAGAAAAAAAATGTTCATTATTTTTAAAAATTGCTTTTGCATCTGTAATACATGAAAAATTATTCAAATTTTAAGAGTAACTTTTCCTTGTTAGAAAAGGCAATAGAATAATTAATAACTCCCTTAGAAGCTTACATCTGTTATATTCTTTTAAAAATGGATGTGTGCATTGAAGATTTAAGAAGTTTTGTTGCAGAATTTAGGTCATGAACTATCCTAAATCATTCACCAGTTATGTATCAGGAGCAGTCGAATAAAATGCAGTTAATTTTTATACACTATTCAGCATTTCTTCTAAATTTGTCATATTTGATATAATTTTACAAAATTAATTAGGAACATAAACTCTGACTAACTTTTAAATGCATTTCAAGAAATGTTTTTGAAACTTATATTGATTTGAAAGATTAATTGTAAGGCAAATTACACCATTTTAATTATTTTGGAGTGTTCAAATACAATTTTTTGAAATGGCAGAAACTGAAGGGTTAATAATGAAAGCAAAATATCACAAATTTTAATAAATCAGTGCAAAATCTCATTTTAGATAACATGCTTGTATTTTTTTTATAACAAATGGTGTAAAGAAGAATATAATTTAAATCCAGGATTATATTCAAAATACAGTACAATAATTTTATCTGAAACACTTGTAATCTTATAGATTACAGAAAGGGAAAACTGCAGCTTGATACAAAAATATGAAAAGACCTTTGAAAAAAAATGACAAAAAATATAACCTGAAATTCAAACACCCGTTTGGCACCACAAACGCAATCTGGAATATCATTTGGAGATGGTATATGTTCTGCAGATACCCACAATGGAGTTTCCCCTCTGTGATAACGCAATACCTTTGAGATAGGAAAAAAAAAAAAAAAAAAAAAAAAAAATTATGATTGATGTTTATCGCAATATAAGATTATTAATAACAAACAATTTTAAAACTCTTTTAATGGAGTAAAAAACAAGATGCAGATTTTTTTTATCTTATTAGTTTTCTTTTTTTTTATTTTCAATTTATAATTTAATACTATTAATATCATTGAGTTTTGAAATCAATTTCCCCCTCAAATTCATTAATTCCATGATCCACTTGTATAGAATAGTAATTTTATTAAATTAATAAACCAACTCATGATTTTCTGGAATGATTAAAACAGCATACTGTCTTTAATAAAACACATACTTATTTTCAAACTTTAGCACACCAGGAAATGAATCAAAAACTGATAAAAAAAATTTACACTTTACAAATATAAAGCAGGACAAGTTAGATAAAAATGTATGTAATAAAACTAAATGTGATTAAATTTATCTATATATTTCCATACTGGATTATCAATTTAGTGTACTACATATCATAAATTATATAGTTAACTGGAAACATTATACAATATATCTTTTAATATTTAGGCTAAATTATTTCTTTTAATGTAACCCTCATAGTGCATTTGAAATATCAAAAAGTGAATGTAATATTCAAAATAAATATATACATTATAAACCATCCAGGTGGGGGGGGGGGGCATAACATGATCATGGCAAAGTTTTTATTTAAAAACACCCTGTTTTTCATTGTTCATATCATGACAGATTTTAGTTCTATCCATAAATCTATTATATTTTAATAAATAGCTTTAATAGGAAAAATGTCAGCACATACAAAACATATAGCATTAAAAAAGTGCCATTCCATTAACAAGGCATGAACTCTTTCCAAGCAAAAATAAATTATGTAATTTCTAAACAAAATCTATATTATATTTGTAATATTAATGGCAGTTCAATTTTCTCGAAAAACTCGTTATATATTGAAAAGCTCCTTTAATAGGAAAAATATCAGTTCAAAGGAAATAAGTAACATTAAAGGGTGTATGTTCCCTTAGCAGGACTTTGAAAGTCACCACAATGTTTAAATGTTCCCTGTACTTTGTGTTGCAACAGAGCAAAAAATAAAAAAAAAAGCTGTTAGGTTTTTGTCTGGAATCATACAGCTATTGGGTAGGAATAGAATACGTTAAAAGGAGCTGATATTATGAAATACAATAGCTTCATTCATTTTACAATTAATACAAGAATAACAGAAAGCTTTCAAAAACATTGATAAAATGAAAAATTTACTTGTTCTGGTTCCAGCTTTATCCTCTTTTGAAATTTATTGAAAGCCTTATCGTTTTTTTTCATAACAGCATCCAGATCATCAAGGGGCATGTCTTGCATTTCTTTGGGAGCTTTAGCTGACTGCATAAATTGTCTGTATTCCTTCATTTTTTCTTCATCAGATTTCTCTTGTCCTGTTGATGGCAATTCTTCAGTTTCTGTCACAAGTTCATATTCAGGTAGCAAGAACTGATTTGTGGCTTTTTTTCGTTTTGATCCAGCCTCTGCACAAGAAATACATATATGTTCTATTAACAACAAATATTCATTTTCATATTGGTACTTGGTACTTCTGAGATTTCAATGACATTGCAAAATAAATCTTAAATTAAGGAACATAAATAAAAATGCTTAATAGTGACAATGGAGATTACATGCATAGCAATCAACAATACACAGTGAAGCCTAATGATGAAATTCACAGCATTTTTAGAGCATTTAGTGTATTTGCAAGTGTCCTCCAGTACACTTTATATCGAGAATAAGTTAAATGTCATAGGGATTTTTTTTTGGAAAGATGCAAATTAAGTATTTTTAGAAATATATATATATGTTAAGCTCTAATTAACATTTCCTTCTTTCTCTATGTTTCAAGTAAATAAATGCTTTTCAATATTTATTATGATATAAGTACATTACAGCAGTTTTAATATATGGTTAGATTATAGCCTCATCACCAAAGTTGAATTCCAATGCTGAGACTTACCATAATCTTATTAACTTGAAAATTATATTATTAATTTCAAGCTATCAATTTTATTAAAATTTGAGGTAATGAGTTAAGGTGTATTCTATCAATAGCAGTGTAACTGCTTTAATAAATAAAGATATTACTTTCAAGCAATATTACTTTTAATTCACAGCTTTTTGAGAAGAGCGTACATATTGTTCTGGATAACTTAGCTATTGAAAAACTATAGAGAACTGTCGTATTATTTTCTGCTCATAAATAAATAAGAATACCTGCATTACTTCTTCCACAAATACTTTGGTGATTCCACCTCCAGTCGCAATCACGGTGGTCCTCCGAACAATAATCCACTTCAGAGCATTTTGAACATTTTAATGACGCTGCACAACCGCAGATACAACATAGTGGCTGATATTTTTCCGCAGATGGATCTAATGAAGTCTTTTCATTATATTCTGGTGGATCGAAAGAATAAAATTCGTTCTGGCGGGGAAGTTGGTTTCTGTACACAACAAAATTTTGATTATCAAATCGTTTATAACATTTTCCATTGGCGCACACAAATAAGAAAATCGTACGATGAAAAGCGAACTCAATTTCTGGTATGGGTGCGTACACTTGCATTAAAAAAATTAATGGCTTACCGCATGTATTACATAAAATATGTGATCGTTCTGGAAGATTGTTCAAACGCAACCATGCTGGGTTTCCACCAACTTTACTTGGAAAAAATTTGCTCCGAAGCTTCCAAGGAGTACGTTTTTCCACAAATCCCAATTCAACGGGTATATTTGTTGCTGCCATCACAGGAAAATTTCTTACTGTATTATGGAGCTAGTTAACTTGTGATTTTACAATCCGCTTTCAGCTTTAACAAACTCGTGGTGTTATTTTTGTTTATTCTCAAGTTGTTGCCATTACGAAATTATGATCTTACTTTCGCTGAAGTAAATAATCGATAAATTCCTAGTAATAACTAACCAAAAATAAATTTTTTTTATCAAATTTTAGATAAAAATTCATATTAAATTAAAACAGTAAGTGGTTAAACAGCAAATACAAGTAACAATGGATATCAAATAAACTAAAGCAACTTTGGGTTAATTTACTTTATTCATAAGAATTTATTGCCCTTGTAATCATTATCGTGTCGCCATCTATGAGAAGAAAGAAGAATTATAGTGCAATTATATTTCTTTTTAGAAATAAGTTTTAATTAATAAAAATGGATATACAAGCAATTGGAGAGTAATGAAATAAAGAGCAATGGAAAAAAAAATCTGAAATATTCAATGATTTTAAGCTGTACAGCAGTATAAAAAATGTAACTCAACTGGGAGACATAAACTGAATGAATAATAAAAAATTGTTTAACATACAGGAAATTTCAAACAAAAATCTTTTATAGTTTTTTAATTTGAAATGACAGAATAAATTTAAATACTGATTGCTTTCAGTCAGAAACATTACAATTTGTTGTATCTGAATTTTTTTTTGAGAGTGCAAAAAACTAATCTTATTTCGTCATTTAAATATGCAGTTAAAACAATTGAAAACAATTATTAGATTCAAAATTTTCGAAATTATTTATTTTAGCGTTAAATTGTTAAAAGTAACTAGGAATGTAAGTAGCAAATATAATTTTGCCATTTGGAAACAATATTTTTTTATTTTTAATTAGTCGTCTTGGCACTATTTCGTTCGCCAAGTTAAATGGTAGTTACTATGTTCAATTAAATATTTTCAGTTTCACTTTTCTTAGTGCTTCTTCAGCAAAATATATTTAAGCTTCAATTTTTGATAGATATGTAATTCATACTATTTTAGAAGCTTTATGTGCTTCTGTTCATTTTACTATTAACTTCTCTTATTTTCTGTCAGCTCCTTTAAAATTCATAGAAAATAAAAATATTCTGTTATTTCTACTCTTTTATAAATTTCTACTACTAATAAAAATTAATGTGTCCGTGTTAGTGTTGGACTCTGCAGGACAGACTATTTTAATTACAGCTACCAAATTTCACACATATATATCTTGGAGAGTGCAAATGTGAACCGCAGAGCGAATTTTTTTGATATTTTCCTTGGAATTTTAATTAATTAACAATTAAGCTGAATTTTGGCGTTTTCCCTCTATATTTTTGAAAATATTATTGCTCAAAAAAGTTTCAATCCATTCAAAAATTTAAACAAACGTCTTTTTAATGATATTAATTTAATAGTCGTGCAAATTTCTCCTATGTTTTTGCATTTTTTAAAATTATTTCTTTTGCCTGATTTTTAACTATAAATTTCATTTTTGTCTTGGAATTCAAATCGTTTTCATTATTTCGTCAAATATTTAATCGCGTGATTTTCTTCCATTGTTGAAAGCCGAAGAAAAAGTATTTTCTTCTTAAAAAACAAATAAAAAAGTCACAAAATCTCGAAATTTAGAAGAAATATGAACCGGTCATTTACGTTTTTAATAGCGCTCTGATGTTATGACATCCATTCGAAAAGTTCATGCATACGATGAAAAAACATATGTAAGAAAATTAAAATGATACAAGTTCAATGTCTGACAATTTGGGGGAAGCATGAAAATATATCTAAATGATTTAACTGAAAGGAAATATAAGCAATATCACTGGCGAATCAACTGGTCGTCAAAGGGAACTAATGTAACATAATTTCTAACCTATAACAATTTGAAATTTCTTCATATTAATAGTATTATAAATCTAAACTGAAATGATTTAGATTCTTTTGAGAACCAAGTAGATACATAGATTGCTTTCCTGCGCAGTTTGTTTTACCAAAAATGATTTGTGTTAGGGACAAAAGTTTAATTTCACTATTTTGCAGGTTTCCTTCATTTATCCTTTTAAAGAAAATAAGATCATTAAAAATTATTTTAAGAAGACGTATTATTATTTATGTACGCTCCGAGGTGTGCATTCCATTCTTCAAAGACACACACAC
>JAPMOR010048088.1:341137-365122 GCA_026543865.1 Argiope aurantia | reverse complement strand
ACACACACACACACACACACACACACACACACACACACACACACACAAACCGTAAGAAATTTGATTTGAACCAAAATAAGATAATAAAAGGATACAAGATTTCTGATTCAAATAATGAAGTATATCTTACTCATTCAAGTAAAGGTTTGTAAATGTTTAGGAATAAAACAATTTTTAAACTAGTAATATATTGTTATTTTACTTAAAAATTTTTTTGTTCCTGTTTATTATACTTTATTTTTGCACTCATTTTTTTAAAAGCGAATTTTGAATGAGCTATCGTCATGATTCATTATTAAATCTGCGTATATTATTATCATGTGCAATCATGATATTCTTTCGAATAAGAGCAGAGGCGTTCGTAGATAAATGGCGACCAGAAAAAATACCACAACAGAATGCCTCTTGGAGAAAAAAACAGTTTGCACAACTAGCCCATTTTTCTCTGAAACTTTATGCCAGGAAGAATTAAGCTTAAAAGTGTTATGAAATCTAAATGATGATACGTAAACCAATTTTGAACTTAATTTGTATTCTCTTACTTAATTTACTTTATATTATGATAATATATTCACCAAACCAACATTATCCAACTTTAATTTAGTTACTGAACTTTTTTAATTTTTGGTGCATTGAAAATATCACTTACTATAAAAATTAGGACTTAAATGAGAGAGAGAGAGAGAAAACAGTGCACAAGACAACATATTACTATTTCAACTAAATTTTGATGCATGGGGAAAATAGAAATGTCCCGCACATTTTGAGGCTAATTAAATTAATTAAATTTGCGGCTAATTAAATTTAGGCTCTCTTATTCATTTGTTAAAAAGTTGAAGTAGAAGGATTTTTCAAAAATATGAGATTTAGTTAAGATTATTTATTATATGGACCAAGCATGAAAGTAATTTAAATTACAAAATTTTCACATTGCTATAAAATGCATATATTAGCTATATTACAAGGGAATAACTAATAAATTGCTGCTGATGCTTTCATTCTAAACGCAAGCAAAATTAGTATCTTACAGAATGCTCAAATTCATATATCTAAAAAATGAAAAAAAAAGTCATAGCTAACTTTTCACTTATTATTTAAATAAAAATATATCTCAAGTTAAACATGATTCCAGAATATAGACGATTATATGCTCTTAATAACGCGCACTAGAAAAAAAACTTACATTCATAAGCTGAAAAATATTTAAAAAGGTTGAATTTTAATTTTTGTCGAAAGATTATATCTTGCTTACATCTTGTCGCTGCATTAGCATGTGATTCAATTAATTATTACAATATTGCATTTTTAGTGATTAAAAATTTAATTTCGTTGTATTGACTTTACGATCAACATATTTATATGAAGAATTGATAGTTTCTTATCAAATGCGCAGTTAAAAATATCGATCTCTTTAGAAGTTTAAAAAATCTAAACAGTTTGTGCATGCACTTAACAAATATCACGTACTGAATCTAATACTGAAATAAAATTACTTGATGCTTAAAACTACACAGAAAGAAAGAAATTCTAAAATTTCTTACGCCGTGAAATACCTTTACATAACTTAAGAGTAAAATAAACCCTTGATTAAACAGCTGTTTGTATATAATGGATCTTAATCAGTCGAAGAAAAAAAAAAACCCGACATAGAAATTTTATGCATTAATGAAATTTAAATAAAATTATAATTGAAATCGACAACTGAAAGTAATATCTAATTTTTTTAAAAATTACAAAAGAATTACTCACTAAATTTATATAATTGGAAAGATAATTTTTGGAATTTAAAGAGAGCATAGAAATTATTTTTTCGCGATAATTTTTTCTGAAATTGTCGTTAAAAAAGACTTTGCTATTTCGCTAATTTTTGAATTAATAAAAATTCTATTTGAAGATTCGAGAAATTTAACTTTCAGAGTTTCTAGATTATATTTGTACCGAATTTGGTATTCTAAGTTCAAACGGTTCTGAGTGTAATGCGCCAGCAGGCATATATTCAACAGACACAATATTCTCTTTTTAATATTAGAAGGTATAAATGCATAGCATTTACTAAAAATGGATATCCATATGATTTAAAAAACTTATAAGATTATATCACAAAAATGTTGAAACAACAAAAACAGATTTCATAATAATATTTCGAAAAATTTGAATACAATTTTGCTAAGCATGCCTAGAAAATTTGCGTAATTATAATTTAAACTATTTACGAAGAGTATAAATAAGAAATTCAGGCAATTGTTTGTGTGAAAGTTTTATAAGTAGAAAAATGTAAATAAACATACATTTCATTAATCTCGTATTTAAAAAGGTTGGATAAAATGTACACAATATATTTAATCAAATATGCCCTCCCCCCCTCCTCATATGAGGATAGTAATGAAAACAATCATATATATTTTTTATCACTTAGAAATTTTAAACCTTGATTATTTAGGACTGACTTTTTTTACATTTTTCTCAATAAATAAAAGATTTTTCCCACATATTCTTTGGAAGTAAGGATAATACTGTATTTCTAATTTGTCACCAATAAGTCCTACAGATAGGAATAAGGAGGCTATAAAATGTCTTTACTCTATAAACCATAAGAAACCTTGTAGAGCTCTTAGGATAATCAACTATTCAGTTTTCTTTGCCAAAAGAAAATAATACTCAAGTACACCCTCTCTCTTTTCCATTGAGAGCTCAATCTTCGAGAAATATCTTAGCTTTTCAGATACGGAATTTTAGTTAATAGATATTTGTTGGAAATATTTATTTGTTGTCTTGTTTTGAGAAACTTTGTTTACATTCATTCTCTAGTTGTTCATTCTTCGGTTCCTCCTAACCTGACGGGAATCACATTTTAAGAATGTGAAGAACAAGGTATAAAAGAAATAAGTATTTTTTTCCGAAATGCAACAAATCGGTCTCTCAGTTTTGCGCCCCTCCCCATATATAGGCATATGCCCTTTCGGTTCCACCCAAGTTATACCTCAGGATATGAAACTGATAGAATTCTAAGAAGAAAAGTATCGTTGCCTCAATTGATCATGAAAGTCCTTATCTTTATCTGTCCTTAATTAAATCTAAATATGATAGTGAATGTGTGCTGGTGTCCTGCAGGCCAGACTGTTTGAAATACAGCTACGAAATGTTTAACACACACACACACACACACACACACACACACACACACACACACACACACACACACACACACACACACACACACACACACACACACACACACACATTATAGGGTAGGAATGTGGGAATGTGCACTCCCTGAAGCGACATCTAGAAATTTTAATTAGAATAATTAATTAAATTTAAGCTGAACTTTGATGTTCTTCCGTGAAAGTTATGAAGTTATTCGAAATTTTTTTTAAAAAAATTGTCTTTTTAATGATAGGAATTTAATATTCGGGCATGTTTTTAATAAATTTTGGCAATTTTTTTTTAAACTTTTTTTTATCCGATTTCCAACAATGGATTTCAATATTACTCTGAAATTCAAACAGTTTTCATTGTTCAGCCAAGCATTTAATCGCGTGATATTCTTCCATTGTGGATAGCTAAAAAATAGCCATAGCTATAACTATTTTTAGTGATAGCTATTTTTTAATATCTGCGTAGTTTAAAAGACGAATAAAAAATGAAATTACAATATCGCGAAATTTAAAACTTAGTTGAACCAGATATTTACTCTTTTAAAATACTATGATATTGTGGAACTGTTTGTATGAGAAAGGTTCATGTACACAAAATACAGGTCTTCATAAAGATAAATAAATAAAAAAAATACGTGCTTAATAAGGCACACAGCGTAATCAAGAATTTGGCGGAATCATGAGCATGAAGTTATATTTAAACGATTTATTTGAAATCAAATATAACTAATACTCTTTGTGAATCAACTGGTTGCTTGAGGCCACTAACTAGCAATATTTTAACAAAATAATAATAATAATTTCACAATTGAGTTCTAGAGTAATTACAATGAGTTCATCTTAAATTAATAATTTTATCATTCAATTGAAATGAATTCCTTTAAATGCCTTTATATTTATTGAGATACATTACTAATAGACGCAAGACAAATTGAAAGAAAGCAAAGTTCCGTGCCGCTCCTTTGATACAGTGAACAGCTGACTTCCAGCTCATTTCGATGGTCTCACTTTCGTACGGAGCTGAAAATTCGAAATTAATAAATCCAATTTAAAATCATGTCAGCGAAAATCTAATGTTTGCGACAATTACTTTCATACTTATAGCTACAAATCAATTTTATTTTTTTAAATTTTCACTAGATCTATAGTTTTGGTAGGGTGACAGGATTGTGAGTAGTTAAATTTTTGTAAATAATGACCCATTTTCAAATATCTATTTATTCTTTTGTTGCTATCTGAAAATTACATACTAATTAGCAAAAGCTGTTTTTGATTGCACAATTCTAAGGGTTAAAAATTATCTTGTTTTACAGAAGTATTAAAAAAATAAAAGGTATTCTTCAAAAACGTAATTACCTTTTCTATTCTGAAACATGATAATAAATATACGTATAAATGTATGATTATATTAGAGCAAACAAAGTGTATTCGATGTAAATGTAATTCGAATAAATTCAATCTATAACTTATGGTAATGATTTTTTAAAAAAGTATGGTAATTTAAACATAGTTGTTTAAGTACAGTAGAATTAAACAAGTGATGAAAGTTACTCTAAGAACAATGATAAAGGGGGAAAATTATCATTTCCTTCAGGCATAAGATAATTCTAGTTAGCATGGAATTTAAATGAGTCTTATTTGAAAGATAAAACTACAAAACTTTGGTGACATCGACTGCAATATTTGACATCTTTAGATAATTTAATCGAATTAATTATTTTGCTTAAATAACTGACGAAATCACCACCTTAAAGGCTAAAAAAATACACGTTTAGTCTAAGCATTCAATATAATTTGAACCAATATTTCTTTGGTATAACTCAACATTCTGTAATAATCTATATTTATATTGTTACAAACCTGCAATGCTATTTCCCAGCACTGTTAGTTCTTTCACCGGAAAAACCGATTTACAATAATCGGAATTGGATATTGCTCTGGTGCCGAGCCAGTAATCCCAAAGCTTGGCGACAAACTTGACCCCCATTTGGAGATTTGGCTACGAATTTGGCGACTTTGGTGACAAGATGGATAATGCTGGAAACTTCGAGAATTTTAACGATCCATCCATTAGAAACTGAGATACACCTATTGGCCCAGAAGGTTCTTGAAGGCCCGCCTCCCAAGAACTGTAAAAGAACGATCGTGTCAAGCTGCAAGGAATCGTAGTCGGAGTCGTAGGCAAGTAATGAGTCTTCGAGAGGATAGCGAAGCAACGGTGGCGTGCCAACGTTGTGTGCTGAACTGAGCTGTGTGCCTAGTCCTGTTGTCTGTTGGGGAAATAGCGTCGTGTCGTGTGTGGAGTAGCCAGTCGTGTAGTAGTGAGTCGGCAGTTGGATACAACTAAAGTGAGGGACAGTGAGAATTTTTCAGCTGTTTGGAGAGACCGCTGTAACATTCCCCGTTTCCCAGTACTGATAAGACATTGTGTTGTACTGATTCATTGTGTCGTCGCTGTTACTTACTAAACTCCTCGAGATAGCCAGATGGTGAATCTTTTCCCCTGGGTGGTCTCGCATCATTTCATTAGCGACTACAATGGAAGACCACATGTGGAATTCCTCGTCCAAAAGGTATTGATAGTAACTTCAAAGAGAAAAGGGTGTCCAAACATCTGGATGCAAGATGTTTCTCTTTGTGAAAGGACCTTCCCACAACTCACTGGCGCCGCTGAGAGAGCATATTGCTGAACCCTGATTGGCCGAAAGAGAGCTCAAATGACCAATGTAAATTAAGAGGCGGAGATTGTCGCCGAAATAAAGTACGGAGATTTTTTTTAGGAGGAGAGAAGAAACGAATTGAAGAGGACGGTTGGACTACGCCCACGAATTCGGAGTCTGAGAAACTACCCCTGGAGTTCTCGTGTTGACATGATGGAGAACTGAGTTCCAAGAAAACCCTCCGATTTTGACTGTTGTATCTTCTACTACAGGTGTAAATATCTATTTATTTAATCAAGATTAGAACAAGTTGTTCTTTGTATATATAGGGCTGTAAAATAAAGAATTGTTTGGAAATTCTGCTTCGTTATTTGATCAGTCTAGATCAGGACATTGCACCATAGAGCGAAGCTCCCAGGATCCCCTCTTCTGCAGGATTTTGTCTGGCCTCTTTGTGTGTAGTGGTCGATTACTACTTGTGGGCCACTGTTTGCTGTAGTGTGCTGCTGTGTGCTGTCCTGTGTTCGTCTCGGCTGTAAATACTTGTTGTCTTTGTGTTAGTGTCTTTGTATTTAAATAAACGTCGTCGTTATTTCCTACTGAGACTTGCTAATTGTGTTTTCACACCATACACCCACTATAAGCGAACCCGGTGACTTTACAGACTTAGTAATTAGTAGTTAGAAGTGGAAGTAAATCCATAACAATATCATTTAAAATTTTGCCTTTCTAAAATAAATGATGACTAATTTAAAATTATTTATTAATTTAACTTCTTGATATAAAATAGAATATTTTTTAAAACCGCTAAATAATTAAAATTTATTTAATTAATCACATTAAAGTTAAATCTTTTTAATTACTTAAAAATGTTATTTTGATTGCCTTTCCTATATACTCTATACAAGGTTTTGCCAATTTGTGATCTTTTGTTTTATGGTAATTTTTCATCTTCTAGATGCATAGTATCACTCCTCTGATTTTGCCAGTCAAATCGGGCAACACCTGTGTATTTAAAAAGATTTAATCCACTTATCTTTGAAGATAAATTCTGCAATATATGCTTAATACATAGCAATATTTAATTATATTTATATTTAAAAACATAGAAATTAAATGTTTGTAAATAAGGAAGTAAGCATGCAAATAAAAAAAGATACATAAAAACATCTGCTACAGTATTAATTTTCTGCTGAATTCTATAATTCAGATTAAAAAAAAGACCCGGGGTGTGTAAAATCTCTGGCTCCCTTATTCCTCGCAGGACCACTGTCACCATTGCTCCAGGAACGCTTAAACTGATCTTATTTTAATTATTTATTACGTAATTATAATTGTTGATTTGTTAAAAGTAAAAATATAATTGGCTAACCATCGAATTTTCAATGTTTCTTGACTATACATGTATAGACCTATATGTATTATTCATATATTATAGGTAAGGAGAAAGAAAAACATAAATTATGCTTACATGAAAAGTTAAGTTCTATTTAAAATGAAGATGAATGAATCAGTATATGGATTGGTGTTCTACAGGTTCTCTTTGAGTTAGAACTATCAATTTCATACATATATTCTTTTAACGGTGTAAGCCTCGGAAAGATTTTTAAAATTCTTTAAGTAGAACTGTAATTCATTAAAAATTATTTGAAAAGTTGGCTTTTTCCGTGGTTACATTCTAAAATATTATAGCACACAAACGATTTTTACATCATCTTAAAATTAAAAAAATATTATATTTACAATGATTACTATATTTTTTGCTGTATAATAGTTTCAATTTTTAATCACTTTTCAAAAAATATTTTAAACCTATTTTTCAATAAAATGTATCTCACAAAAGAGAAATGAAATTTAACTTGAACGCTTACATTATACTTGTATGAAAAAAATAACATTTATCAAAGTGTAAATGCTGACAAAAATCCAAATTAAAAAATTAAGTTAACTCTAACGGCAACCCCATCCCTCTTGAAAAACGTCATTTTTAGAAAATATCGGCATGAAATAAAATAGAATATATGATATTTTTTAGAAATATAAATTCAATAAAAATATTGATATTATTAATTTAGTAATTTTTTGTCATTTAAGGGAAATATGGTTTAATATATACAAGATAAAAATGCTCTAGTTGGAGCCTAAAAGCTAATTTCTAAACAATTAACAATAAATATGTAAACCTAGTAAGAAAAATGGTGTTTAAATGAAATAAATAATTGTATTTTATGCAGTTTGACTTTATAAATATTCTGATAACTTACAAAATTGTAATTTTTTTAGAAATTTTCAGTCTTATGTGTCTTTTTAATAAAATATTCTTAAACACTTTTCCTCTTTTTTGTAAACGTTCTTCTATTTTGAGATAAAAACTGATTTGAATTAGGAAAATCCGAATATTACAATTTTATAAAAATGCTCGATTCATTGGATCGAATTTTATTGAAATTTATTCTTCATATAATTTTTTCCAGAAGTTCATCGCTCCACTGCTTACCTCGAGGAAAATATGCCTATTAGCGCCTGGAGTTTCTCTTAGACTATTGGCCTAAAAATGAAGTTATTGATTGTCTTAAAAAGTAATCATCAGTGCGATTCAACGCTTCATAACCTGGTCAGATTTGATCACAGAATACTTTTTTATTTAGAAATTGTAGGGTCGAGAATGTTTTACTGATTATAGTCTGATATTCAGGGGTTCGAAGACTATAAAAGTTTACTTCATTATTTTTCAGAAGTATGTTTATTGTGTGAAAGAAAATAAAGTATTATTATTTACTTCATTTGAATCCTTTATAGAACAATATTTTAATAATGGTACAGAAATTTTCATAGAATAATCCTTTAAGATATTATGCAAATTACAAAAAAAATATTCTGTGGTACACACATGACTTCAGTACAGAACGATTCTCTTTTTTGTACTCATACTTTTTGGTTTTAGCAAAGATGTTTAATTTTAATTAAAATTAATCATTTCAAATTAGTTTAAATTTTAAGGGAAAATGACAAAAAAATATAAGGGAATACACAGCACAGTGGAAATAACGGTGTGAGCCTTCTATGATACTATGAGTACGAGATTTTATTAGAGCAATTGATCCAAACGGCTAAAGACTGAATGTTAGAATAAGCAAAACCAATCAAAACAATTCGTGTTCCGTGTCATGGAACACTTTGAAGTACTGTATCAGTATATCATACTTCCTATTTCTACTGTTTTTGTATTTCATTACCAATATTTTGAAAATTTAAGAAGCGTGCGTTAAGTTATTTACAGAACGCTACCAAAACGCCTGACGTATTTTCATTTTTACGAAGTTAGAGGCCTAAAAGTTTAAAGGGTTAAAAATCTGTTGAAGGTCCAAAGCACTTGAAGATATGTAGAGCAAATAAAATATATTGTCCATTACTATTTAAAGCTACTAATCATCTTTCCTGGTGTACCCGAATCGTGCTACAACAAATGCAACACAGCATCTCCTTCCCTCCAGCCTTTACTACCAGCTATTAATTACAGATTTACGAGATTCTGGAACGATTACCAATTTTTAAAATGTCCTCACACCGCGCCAGTAGCATAATTCTATGAGGTTCTATTTATCCTTCAGGGACTCTCTCTCCGAATTAAGATTACGAAGGTCGTTTTAACATAACTTGGGGGCTCAGCCGAAGAAGAATTGGCTCAGACCATATGCGCGGGGCATTCATTTATGCGGAATTTATATTTATTACGTATAATTCCACAGACGGCGATTTAATTCAGGAACTTTGTTTTATCTGTGCCGCGTTTTATTTACTTGGAGCCCTTGCACATTTTGGAGAAGGGAATGGATGTAGCTGTTTTTATGGTCTTCGCGGAGTTTCTGTTTCATATATTTTATGTTGCATGGCAAGGAAAACAAACACAGCGAACTTGTAGACTTTTGTGCTACAATTTATCGCGGTTGTTCCTCTTAACGGCAAAGACAATTATGAACCTCAGATATTAATTCTGCTCTCGAGAAAGATTGATGCGTAACATAGCAAATAATTTAATAATCTCGTTTAGCTCAGCCTAATAAAGTTGTCGTGTAACTTCAAACTGGTTTATATAACTAGTCTACAGGTTATAAGTATACAACATATATTAATTTTGTTTTAATTTCTGTATCCTTTTATTTGGTCCTTGGTATTGAATTTTAAATAAATGATGAATATTTTTACTGAATAAAAGCTTGAAATAACGAAATTAAATCAATTATTATTGTTAAATAATAATTTTAAATTAATAGTTTGTGCTAATTTTAAAATGAAAGCAATCTGTATTAGATAAAAATTTCAATAATGACTAAATAATTTCCTTATCCCTTTAAAATTATAAATAATATCTTCGAGAGTTTTATAACTGTAAGGTTACTCCGGTTACGGTATAAATCCGGGTATGACACAGAACGGTAAAGCATTTCGGTTTAACTTAAATTTTGGTTTTTATAGAATTATTTTTTTTGATAATTTTTAAGTGATTATTGAAAACTGATTTTTATGACTTTTTGAGAAATTTAGTAAACAGATACTTATTTTTAATTTTAACTAAACATTTAATTTCAGTTTTATCTTCTCTTTCTCAATGTTTTCCCTTCGATTCCAACTCAAATATCTTTTCTCAATTACTTTTCCTTACGCTTATTTGTAAATATTTACAGAACTGAGGTTGAATGATAATAAAAGCAAATGAGAAGAGTAAGTTTAAAAACATCCACTTGTATTCACATCTTGTCCATCCACTAGTATTCCATCCACATCTATTTTCATATTAAAAAATTATAATGCAATATTTTTGATTTCATTTTTACTTATTATAAATTCTATTTCATTTTCTGATTTATTTTTCTGATTCCGGGCTTACAAAAAGGTTTTCCACAATGGAAAAAACTTTTTAATCACATTGATGGCTGTTCTTTTTGAGTTCCTTTAAACTGTCTAATCAGCACTGTTCTTGCACATGCGCATCAGAAAAAAATATGGACCGAATGACATACTGGCGCTTCGATAATTCTTTTCCTGTCTGCTGTGCACCATACTGAGTTGATGGTTGAAAGCGCTAAGAGGAGAAAGGCTTTAGATGGATGACAAAGTGGATGACTATGATCAAAATTAACCTGTTCATCGGGTAATTAACTTATATTCAATTCGTTTTGCATTGAAATATTTCGTCATACCCAGTTAACTGGTTAAAAATATTGAAGATTTAATATGTACGCTGAAAAAAAATGTATTACCTCAATGCTCATGCTGGCCTCTGGTTACATTCTAAAAATTAGCTCAAACATTTAAATGTTTGTATAGGCATTTAATTATTTTTATTTTCTTAATCAATCTGATTTTATAATGGATTTCAGTGTATTATATACATCATGTAGGAACATAATTCACCTTTTGAATAATTTTTAAATTTAAATTTTAGCAAAAAAAAAGTATTTAAAAAACTATACTTTGCTTAAATCATTAAAGCGTTATCACTGATCACTAAACAAAGTAAACAAACCCTGCAACAATTTAATTACTCATGAGCTATCAGCTTCCAAAACGCGTAATGGCGTTAAACTGGAGAAAAGAAAAGAAAAGAAACCTGAAGTCAGCATTAAACTGGATTCATTATTGGAAGCCAAGTCATTCGTTCATTAGAGGCACTATTGGTTGGGATCTCTCAAGTGCTAATGACCGGGCACTTGTTTCTGCTCTCTGCCATTAAGAGAAAAAGATTTAATTAGCGATTTTTCTCCAGCGCACTTTTGGATATAATCCGGCACTCCTAAAGCACAATTAAAGTGAGGAAATAAACTGAACAAATTGAAAAGAATGCTCGCGAGATGCCAGAAATATTGAAGTAACAATAGAGAAGGAAAGTAGAGGTTAGGTTTAGGGGAAGGAAGTATAAGGAGGTTGAAGGTTAGAATTTTTTATTTTACGATAAATTTTGTAGATAACTCATTATAAAACATAAAATTGTATCGAATTAATTTCTATTCTATAAGAGAAAGTGTCATTAAAGGGAACATTTATAAACGTTTTATTGAAGAAACATTTTTTTTATTTGAATTCTTTTGATTTGATACATTGACGCCGATATGTGTCACCAATAATTCTGTTTTCTACTTTAAAAAATCTATCATAAAATGGGACATATTTTAAATGGCAATAATATCTTTTCAATTTTCCTCTTTAAGATATCGTATATCTATCAATATACAATAATATATCGTGTATTGATATTATACGACCTATGATAACGATCGTATATCGTTATCGTATAAAATGAAATCAATAATCCCCCACCTCCAAATCTATTGAGAATGTAAACGTGGAGATATCCTCTCTATCATCAAAACATTTTATTTTTGCTTTACAAAGAGGCCGCGGTGGCCTGGTGGTAAAGTCCCGGTTTCGTATCCGAAAAGTTTCACTTTCGAGACCCGATTCCACCGAAGAACAGCTGTGTAAGCGAGTCCGATGCATGTCAAATCCACCGGGGCCAAACGTCCTCTCGCTGGTGTGGTGCGGCAGCTTGGAGAGAGGGTTACCAACTGAGGTGTAATCCTCGTCATCTTCCCGCTGTTCTGAATGACGAGGTCCATTTCAAAATAGCCCTAGCGTTTCTTTAAAACGGGCCATTCATATAACTAAACTATAATAAACTTCACATTACAATGACCTATAAACGATGAGATATGTATGATGTAAAATTTATTTGAAACATCCTGTGAGGCAGACAATTGAGATTATAGCTGCCAACATGGAATATGGTTCATTCAGAAAGGAAGATTTAAATTTTTCATGCAATTTTAATTAAAAATTCATTGAACTGTTAACTTTTTTCCCGGGCGTATGTTATATTTTAAAATGAAAAAAAAAGTCCATTAATTTTCCATTTTTATTTCTTAGCTATCTTTTGTTCAGTTTAAAAAAATTTACAATTATGCATTTTTAGATGAAACTGGAGCCGATTGTTTTGCTCCATTAAACCTTTTACTTGCCTGCTTTTGTTAACTTTATAAAAATTGATTTCTTTGGACATTAATAATATAGTAGAAGCCTCATTTTTTCTTTCATTAGTTTACATCCGGCATTCTTTGTATAGAATGCCTGACGAACAAATAGTTTCTCGAAAATGTTACGATTGCAATTAAGTCAGACGACGAAAAGACAGAGAAATCAAACCTGAAAATGGTATGATGTTTCAATCTAAATATTCGGATCTCCTTTCATTGTCCATTCTTTCGTTTAACAAGCAGCAATGCTTATCTCATTTCCGCAAGGTTAATGAGCGAAAGAGAGAAGTTACAATTTTCTTAACTAATAATTACTGTTTTTAATATTACACAGGTGTGCAAAACTTAAGCAACAGGTATGTTTTTTGCCATAACTTCACGAGAAATCATCTGAGAGACATGAAATTCAGAAATGAGATACAGCATTTTGTTCTGAAAGAATGACGAAAGCATAGTTGCGCAGAAATGAATAAAATGCATACAGTATGGAATCAAACAAAAAAAGGCTTTATTGAACTCATAGTATCGTTACACATGATTGTCTGTCCAAGAGGAAGAACAGCAAGCAGATGTTCCTTAGTATGGGATATGCCCTCTCCTTACTGCAATGGTTGCTTCGCATCGTCTCCCCATACTCAGCACCCGATTGTCCAACAGTTCTTGAGGTAAGAGTGCCCATTCCTCAATCAGCATCTGTTTAAGTTGTCGGGTGCTCCCAGGAGGATGTAATCGTGAAGCAAGGCGTCTCCCCAAAGCATCCCACACATGTTCTATCGGATTTAAATCAGGGGAGCATGCCGGCCAATCCATTCGAGTGATATCTTCACTTTCCAGGTGCTTCTGAACAGCATGAGTCCTGTGTGGCCGTGCATTGTCATCCATAAAAACGAAGTCTGATCCAATGGTACCTCGGAACAGACGCACATGGGGAAGGATCACCTCCTGACAATAGCAATCTCCAGTTACAGAACCTCTGTCGAAAACGTGGAGCTCAGTCCGCCCGTTCATCATAATGCCTCCCCAGACGACAACTATAGAACCACCGAAACGGTCTCTTTCCGTGATGTTACTGGGATGAAACCGTGTCCCGACCTCTCTCCAAATCAACTGGCGTTGGGAATCGTTTGTGGCACTAAAACGATTCTCATCTGTAAAGAGGACACGACTCCATTGATGAGATGTCCAGTTTTTGTGCTCCCTGCACCACTCTAAACGGTGCCGCCGGTGGGGAACTGTCAAAGGGATGCAGCGTTCAGGACGGCGGGCGAATAGGCCACCTTTGTGAAGGCGTCTGGACACAGTAAAACGCGACACTTGTCGCCCCGTTGCTGCATACAGTTGCTGCGCAATGGCGCTTGCTGACTGGTTTCGGGTTCTTTTCGCCTGCAGGACGATATGTCGATCATCCACTGCAGTTGTTTTCCTGGGGCGGCCACCACCAACCTTTCTCACAGCTGTACCTGTGGTTTGGAAGGCTTTCCAAGCGCGCGAAACGACATTTTTGTTGATTCCGAACTCTTCAGCTACACTGGTCACACTACGCCTCTTCTCCAGCTTTCCGATCATTCTTCCACGTGTGAACTAGTCCAGGTGATTTCTGCTAGCCATATTTCACGAATTAACTCACGTGCACTTGCAGTGAATGTCTTTAATTGCATCTCCGTCCTTCCTTTTATTGCAGTGTTGAGCTGCACGCGCCTTCCGCACGTGTTTTGCGTACGCTCACGTCGCCTGTGACGTTTTGTTCCTGATATTTGCATACGCATGACCTTTCTCTTGAATTACGTGTTCATTGTACTGATCGCAAGAACTCCTTTTCTGCAATTTCATGGCTATCTGCTTAAAATTTGCATTGTTGCTTAAGTTTTGCACACCAGTGTATATATTACTGTTAAATTTACTGTTTTTCACCTTATATATGTATATATGTATGAACTCAGATATGAGTTTATTTTTGTTTACGGAATATTCAGTGATCCGCCCTCTTTTCTAATCAGGGAAAATTGAAGAATTCGATAATGTTGCTTGTTAAGATGCAGCATGCTGAATAGGAAAGTTCAAGTTAAATAAATTGAAAATAACATCCTGGTTCTCTCGACCCATTTTATGAGCATTTTGATGCCCCTAACCTTGAAAAGGTTACGTTTATTTTATTTAACTTCGACGCATTTCCAAAGCGCCATTGACTCTCCACTGCAAGTAATTTCTCGTTGGAAGAAGACCAACAAAGAAAGAACAGATTTTAATAGCCAAAACGTAAATTTATCCACCAGTTAATTGGATTTTTTTTCATTTTCTAGAAATCCGAAAAAGTCTTTTTAATTTAATATTTATTTAGTAGTGTGTTTCTATTGATACTGGCCAATGAATTAGAATATTTATGCAAATGAAAATCGCTTAGATCCAATGAATTTCATGATGGTTTTTGGTGGATGTAGAGGTAGATGTTGCGAGGTAGATTCTGCTTGAAAGACAAAGAGAATAAAAAAAGTTTATTCTGAAAAATAGAAGTGTGAAAAAAAAAACCTTCTTTACTATACAATTTCTCGAAGAATTCTTAATTTCGCTTACGGAAAGCCAATAAGATTATTCCTGTCTCAAACAAACATACTTAAAAGAACCTTCCTCTTTTTTCTTGTGTTATTTGGCTTAAAATATCCAAAATGCAATCATCATCATCATTCCTATTCACCCATTTTTATACAGACTTATCTTTCCTCTCTCCTTCTTTATTTTTTTTATCTCTGTCATCTTAAGCCCAGCTTCCTTTAATTAGCATAAGACTAGGTTCAGATCCCCGCTGCTTATTCTTAAATATAATCTTTTCTTTCAGCACATCTTCACAGCTCATAAATTTCTTCCATCTCCTTCTATAATTGTTAATTAACGAAACAATGACATATGATCCCCTTGGCATTTTCTGCGCTACCGCCCCTTCCCTATTCTTGCCATATTCGATAAATCTTTAATTAAGGAGAGACCCATTCGTCACTGGAGTTATCGAGAGGGAGGGAGGTAATGTTTTTCTTCGGGGGTGGAAGCTTTCTCCAGCGTTTTTTTTATGGGAAGGGAAAACTGCTCTTTTTTCTTTTAAAGGCACTTAAAAATCTTACAAAGAATGGTTGATACATCAAATAATGACTTTCCGTATATATTGAATAATGGAAAATGATGAAAATACAGAATATCATTATGCTGATTAAAGAGTATCTTTGTGATGCATAGTAAGGCCTAAGTTGTTCTTTTTTTGGGTTTTTTTGCATACTTTTATCAAACAATGTCACTCATAGTGTGTGGGAAAAATTGATAAAGTCTGTGTATTATGCAATCCAACTTTCTTGATTCATATCAATAAGATCTTTTCAAGGTAACCAAGAAGGATTTTTCCATCGAAAACTTTACACTCTTGTTTTTGGATTTTTTATCATTGATGCTCAGCAACTGCAAATTCCAAAGCCTTTATCTGACAATAAAAGATGTTCTGCTATTATGATACTAAAACACAGACAGTAACTTAGCATCATTTCCTTTAGGAAAGGGGGAACCATGAGCACGTGGCCGGGAAGTGTCCAACTCAATATACCGGTTCTCATTTCCACTGGAGGTGTATATTAATGATGATGCGGTTATATTAACATCTCCTTCGCAAAGCATTGAAGCAAAGCCAGTGAAAGTCTTTTTGTAGGATTTGGAGGATATATATTTCAGGCAATGAGAAATTGATTGGTGCAATAAAAAAATATTTCAAAAACGGCCGCTAGGTGGAATGTGCGCTGAGATCGGTTTAAGGTAATGAATATGAATTATGATACAACAATAAAGGGCAGAATACGAGATATCTGTAATAAACTCCATTATTGCATTACTAATGCACAAATTTCTCTAGCTATATGAAAATTGGAAAATTCGAGATTTGCGAGCTGTACAGGAGAACAAAATTAGCTTAATAGGCGGAAAAAAGGTCGTTCGTAACAGACAAAAAATTGGTCCGTACAGGTTCCGAACATTCTTGGGCCATGACAAAGGTTCTCTCTTTGCCTAAACATGCTTTTCATGAACATGAAGTTATTTTATCAAATCAGCAATAACGCTGCCAAAGTGCTTCGCTTATACCAAGGGCAGAAATCTTTGCGTACGGGTCCAATAACACCTTGCGCTCTACGGTGAATGGCCAACGTTTAAAGGAAACAGGCAGTTTTGCTGTTAAAGCAGGGTGTGGACGTAAAACACAGATACCGCAGGCGATTGAAGACGTCGCAACCTCTGTCGTTGAGCAAGCCAATTAGAATACAGCTGGGACATCTAGTGTTTATGCCGTATGAAGGCAGTTCGAGTTGCCATAACAATGAACTCCTAAAACTGCCGTATTTGTTCCACTGCGAATCCTCACCAGGTTCAACTAAAGCCCTAGCATTCACCGCATGTTACTGTTTGAATTGGCTTCATTACGATCTTTTTGATTGGGCCATTTTCCTTTGAAGAATTCACTCCGCAGGGACCAGAAACCTGTTCCGTAATCGCAGAACGTTATCGGGATGTGTTGCAAACTTTTGTTATTCCAGAACTCCAGCAGCGTGGATGCCTTACTTTAACAATATTCCAACAAGTTGGTGCTCGCCTTCTTTGCTACCACTGTGGCCTGGTGGTAAAATCTCTGCTTTGGAGCCGGAGGGTTTCAGGTTCGAGATCCGATTCCACCGAAGGACCGTCGTGTAAGCGGGTCGAGTGCACGTAAATTCGTTCGGGTCAAATGTCCTTCCGCTAGCTTGGAGAAGTAGTGCGATCAAAGTTGTCTTTCTCGCCATATGGACGCTTCTCAGAATGACGAGGTCAGTTTCAAAATAGCCCTAGAGTTGCTTTAAAATGGGAAATTAATATCACTAAATTAAGATGTGGAATTTTCCATTATATCGAGAATTTTTATTATTCAATAATGAAAAAATAAAATTGACAACACTTTATTATGGTTCATTAGATTCATAGAACAGCAAGTGAAAAATAGTCATTATTTTTTATATAAATAGAGAACAAGCAGTTGTTTTTTATATTATTAATTTTTGTATTTATATGAGGGTGTTTTGATATTAAAAGCGCTTTCGTTCAAAAAGAGAATCTTCGTGAAATTTTTGATGTTTGCAAATTCGATTTGATGTTTGAGGAGTAATTTGCTGTCATCCGGATGACCGCAAATTTTTATGAGATAAAATTTTTTCTGTTAATTCCAAAATGAACAAACATTTATTACAACCAAACATTGCGAGTTGAAATATACCAAAATAATGCATCTTTTATCAATGTGTTACCAACATGATGAGAAAAAAATGAATGTAAAGATTAAAAGATTAACTATTACTGCAAACTAAACCTACAAAAGTGTAGTTTTCAGCACATGTTTGTAAGAAATGAAATAAACTTATAACATAATATTTTCTAGAAAGATAAATGCAAGAAGAAAGTTTTGGGGAACTTTTAAAATATCTATATTATTAATTAATATAGATATTTTGCAGTATTTAAGGCAAACATGGTTTATATACACACAGGATATTCACTCCAATCGGCTCCCAACAGATAATTTCTAAAAAATTGTATAGTTTTTCTTTTAAATATACATTTAAGAGAAAAAAAATGGCCAAAATGAAATAAAGAATACTATTTATTATATGCCGGTTGAATCAACAAATGTTATGATAAATAGTGAATTTTACGTTTTCTGACAGATACTTGTTCTTATGTGTCATATTTAGTAAGAAATTCTTGAGGCACTAACATCTTCAATAAAAACAAATTCACTCTATTGCGACAAAAACTGAGCGAGTTATGAAAATTCAAATATTACTTTCTTCTAAAAAATCGCGATTTTAACCAACTCATTGACCGCCTCAAAAAAAAAAAAACCCCTTAATCATCATCCAGAGTTTCATTAAGAATGATTAATCTAAAATTATGAAATTATTAATTGTTTCAAAATACAGATATTCAAAACTTCATATCTCGACCAGATTTGATCTCAGAAAATAAAGTCAATTTTTTTATTAAAAAGTTGAAGTGTCTAGAATGTTTCGCTGTATATGATTTCTTAGTACCAAAGGAGAATGAAAATTTAGGCCACAATTTTTCAGATTTACATTTACTGATTAAAACAAAAGGATATATTACTATTTATGTCATTGAAATCCTTTTGAAAGTAAAACTAAAAACTGAATTTTATAATGAATAAGAGCAATTTTTATCGAATAATTCTTTGAAATATTGTTTAAATTGTAAAAAAATATTCCGTAGTGCGCATGAGGCTTGAATGCTGAACAACTCTGTTTCCTACACTTATATATATAAATGAAACATATTTGATTCCAAAAGATTATTTTTTGCATTGTTTGAAATTTAATCTAATCACTTTCGATTCAGTTTAAAGCTGAAATTTTACAGGAGTTGACAGGAAATTATCGATACATTGTACAATAAAGAGAATAGAGTAAGGCTTCTGTAATAGAATGCATTATAAGACTATCAAAATGTGCAGCTTAAAAATATTTCGCTGAAGAAGCCTTTAAAAGACTAAATTGTAAAAATCGTTTAAATGAAATTTTGACCCGGTTGATCCCGATTCCAGCTAGTTGTCTAAGGCTTCTAATATTAAATAAGTTTTGCTTCTACACAGACTCTGTTAAATAAAAGTAGCTAGAACAGAAAACGGATGGAATTTACACACAGTTTATGACTGACATTTTTAACCAAATCAAGCATCAATTGAAATTATTATAGGCTACCAAACATATATCAATCATATTCTGCTCATACTTTCTCTCCAATTCATCAGAGTAAATCGAGTCAAATGCATCAAGTCAAATGTATCTTCCATATTAAAATTTAAAATCCATTACACCTCTTTTCACTGAAAAAAAAAGGACTCGGCATAGCATAGCACATTAAAGATAGACGACAGTCACAGAAATGCATCTCACTCATCGTTGGTTATAGTATGGTAATTGAATTTGAAAGATCTTATAACTTCATACGGGTAAGGAATGAATTCAATTTCATACAGATTTGCTCGACACAACTGTTCCTTAGTTATTGAAAGTTAAGAATATTTTACAAAAACATTTTAATCCGTAGGTTTCATTTGAACAAAATTTTCTGTTGTATTTACAAATTATACATGCGGCACAAGACGTTAAATTCGCGCCTATTAATTCGTAATTAATTATGCCAAAACAACTTTTAAGGCAGTATTCGAATTTATTCATAGCACCACGAAGTGATTTTTCAAATGACCAGAGGGAAGTCCCCCCCCCCCCCCCACTTCTAAGCGTACTTCCACAGCAAAGCCGGCTTTGCTCATATGTTCCTTGTATCAGCGAGAAGAGTCGATTATGCATTTTTGAGCAGCACGCCTTCTCCTTGAGACCAATGAAATTTAGTACCTGTCCAGAAAACACCTAATAACAATTCATTACTTTAGTTGGTGGCATTAACATACCTGAAAAAGACGAGCATTGAGAAAATCCAATGATGGATTTGATTCAAAATTTAACACATACCCATAGTTCTAGTGATGAAATCGTAAGCCACTTTGCCTCTACTTTTGATTCACATCTTCATCAGTACGTTTAACCCTTGAAGTCACGAAAATTTGGTACAGCATTTCGGCAACTGTCCAGAAAAATTCCTACAAAAATTCATTACTCTAGTTGGTGGCGTTCCCGTACAAGAAAAAAACGAGCATTCAGAAAATCAATAGAATGATGGATTCGATTCAAAATTTAACACATATTTACACTTATAATGATAAAGATATAAGCCATTTTACCTTTATCTAATAATTGTGTTTTGCACTCATATCATGTTTATATGAATAGGAAAAGACAGGCCTTTCTTTTAAGAATTTCGCTCAAAAATTGATGGAAATCTACATTTTTAATCTAAAGACTGCATACTAAATTTTTCCCATTTCATTCGTATTGCTTTTTATAAATGTGCTCGCAGGTCGATGATCAATAGAATATCCTTCCATTTATTTTTGAGCTCATGAAATTTAAAACGTGGGGATCTTTAAAAATGTCGTGGCCCGATTTTTTGAAGATTTGTGTCAATCATATATGCGAAAGAAAAAAGAACATAGTATTGCTACATAGCGTAAACTTTGTGTTCTGTTTTGTAATTTGTGGTCATGCTTTCATGTATTGGAAATTGACATGAATGATTTAAAAACTGCGGAACAAACCAACTTTTAAAATAATATTTTAATTATCTGCGGAATGAAGTCATTTTTAAATGAAGAATGCCATTAACACCCTAAAAAAATGCGCTATAAAAAGGACAAAAATGCAATTTATTCTTTTCTCCACCACCATTCACGAAAAATAATTGCCCACAATTCTGCCGCCTCCCCCCACCATGCCACCTTACACCAACCAACATCCCATATCTCGCGGATAGGGTAATTCAAGCCATCTACTAAACTCTGATCGGGATCCGCAGCAGCCATCCGCCGGTCTAATTACTGCCCGCTATTATCTGCAGCGGGATCTCTCTATCACTGCGGGCAACTTTCTTATAAGCCTCTCTTTGCCCATAATGGGCCTTCTAAATCTTCTGTGATCGCAATCGTGGTTTGAATGCGCTCCCACGAAAGCCATAGACAATCTTGCCATTCCATAGCGTTTTGTTAATGAAAAAATAATCTTTCGCTAAGACCTTCAAGGTGGGTGGAGGGGGATTGTCGGGATTTTTCAAGGAAAATAAAGAGGTAGTAATTGGTCAAAGCGTTAACGGGGCATGGTTTCAATATTTTTTTGTTGCTATCGTTTTTAACTTTGGATTTCTTTAGTATGAATAAAGACATTCTTGGGAGATGAGTTCAGTTTTTTCTCAAGGCAAAGTTTTGATAATTTTATGCACGTGAAATTCTGTTTTATTATTTTGTGTGAACAAATGTCGAGAAAAATAATCAATAATTAGCAAAATAAAATGATTTTACTTTTCCTTCCATTTCTTTTGGAACCAGGAGAATTAAAAATTAAATTATCAGGGAACCTTAACTAAAAGCAAGGATCAATAAAAATAAAGTATTAACATAAATTGAAATGAATAATTTTGAAAAAATGAGTTGAAAGTGCTTTTTTTTAAATACACTTCTATTATCATAAGAGGAATTAGAATTGTTTAAATTTTAATTATTTCGACTTTTAAGCTTTTTATTTATAAATCATTATTACACTCCGGGATCATGAAATCAAATGTTTTCTCGCATTCCTTATCACGCAGCGTCTCGTGTATTAAATCGAAATTAAAAAAATACATATTCTAATCACTAATAACTAAGCTTTGTAAAAATTATAATAAAATAATAATAATTTAAAATATGACTAAATTTCAGAATTATAGCACATGAGAAAGTAGAGAAAAAAATCGATAGCAAAGTTCCCTTTTTATGAACATAGAATAAGTCAAGTTAAATAAATGTGTGAAAAATGTAGACATAATCTTAAGAAAAAAAATCAGGCCATTTTTATCTCCATTCTTTAGATAAAGGTATTGTAGGAAAAAAATTCAATTCTTTGCTTAATGATTAATAGTGGTTCTTCTATGTCCAAAGACAATTTGAATATACTGTGCATACTTCCGCTGTGCAATAAATCCAGTCAAATATCTCTGAAAAATAATTAATATTAATAGTATTTATCGACCAATATTCGATATTCTGAAAACAAAGATTTCTGTTGTTAAATACAAGATACTGAACTGTTAAAAATGATTCCAAAAGATATGAATCAGTTTTAAAGTCAGGTAGACGATATCGAAACATATTATTATGAATCTGTTAAATTGCTTCCCAGCACTGTTAGTTCCAATCTCAGGAAAGACCGTTTCACGATCAGCTCTATTGGATGCTGATCGGATGCCGTATCAGTGACCGCCGGGCTTGGCTATAAACTTGGCAACCATTTGGCTGCTTGGCGACGAATTTGGGGACTTTGGTGACAAAATGGATGATACTAGAATCTTCCCGAATCTTAGTGATATAATCAATAGGCGCTGAAAATATGCTTGATTCTTCAAGAATCTTCTCGCATCATATTTTGTTCATATTTTGAAAGGATATAAATTTTGCACCAAAATTACTTTTCAACTTAAGCATTCACATTAACAAATTGCATCAAAATTCTTACTGGTCTGGACTAGAGATCTCAAACACTCAATGTATAAATGTCATGTTAAACGAGCGACTTCTGGTAAATCTAACAAAGCCTTTTTTAATTCAGAAAATAAATAAATAAAGGAGCTGTAAGATGCTTGATTAGCTGTCGGTTTTTGCCAACATATTTCTAAAACTGAAGAGAGAAAATAAAGCTGCATATATCTAGCAAATTTTGTGAATCCAGTAAATTCGTCGACAGAATGCCGATTTGTCAGGATGTCTATTCTTCATTTCTGCTTCTGAATTTGAAAAATTCATAAAGAAAGCTAAAGAATATTTTGAGTTTATTGACATTTGGATGTAAATTTTATTATAATACACAAGTAAATCTTAATTTCATCATATCTCAAAATCAGGAAATACTTTTGTACTCATCCTGTATTTTAGGATCTTTCTATTCTGCCCCGTCGCAAGATTAAAAATAAACCCTCAATGGCTTTTCTAATAAATTAGTTCAACGGGATTTCATTACAAGTACGAATCATATCCATGTTAATTTTGGCCATCAAGCCGTAATAATAAATATATTTTATTTCCATTCATTAGTGTGCATTCTTATTACTGACCACCAGTAATGACCACTCCTAGTGACATATACTAGGGACCAGAAATCGCAGGAATATTCATTCGTCGTGTTTATTCTGACGATCTGAATACTTGATCCCAATCTAGCGAAATAGATCTCAAGGATTTCGACATGCCAAAGCTTTGACAGGCCGAAAATCTCAGCAACGCCATATCATTACTCTCCTTTCACAACAATATTCCTCTAATAAATCGCGATATCGTCCCCGCGTGCATAACTGTTTGTACAATAGGCTTGGTCAAACCGAATTGAAACTGACTGCTGGGCATTCATGTGACTTCTGCGCCCAAATGAAGAGATTAATTCCAGATGAGATGCATTAATGACTGCGGTTGCCACCCTGCGA
>JAPMOR010048088.1:281542-323704 GCA_026543865.1 Argiope aurantia | reverse complement strand
GCCGAAATGGGAATTTAAAATTACATGTTCTTTTCTAGTTCATTTATCCAAAATAATATTTAGAAAAAAATTAATGCTTAAAAATGCTCTTTCTTTACTTTCTCCTACCAATAAATAAATTTTATTAATTTTCATTCAAGATTTCTTCCTTTAGTCTCGATAAATAAAACCAAGTTTATGAAATCTGCAATATTCGATATTTTGTTATACTGTTTAAAGTTTAATTATCGACTTGAAAAGCTATAATTGTTACGAAGCAAAAACTTTTCCATCAAAACTGTTTTTCGAGTAACCAAAGTTGATAGCTAGTTAATTGTTTTGAAAAACTCCTTTATCAGTATAATTTTCATGACATTTTTTTTGTGGAATGAAAATTAGTATGAAAATTAGGTGAATTTTCTGACGCTCAGTTATTTTTTAGTAGAAAAAGATACAATGAAGAAAACTGATTATTTTAACTCTTAATTTTTATTTCATCTAATGCATTTCTTCGATTCATAAATTTCGTTTATATTTTTACTTTAACGAATTTTTTTTAACCCATTTATTCACACTTCACTGAACTAGCTTATCGAAATTTCCTTTTTATTATTAGTACTTTATAAATTAAAGATTTCTCAAATTTTCTGGAATCCTAATCATTCTCCGTCCTTTGTTATATTATTTTAAGCATGAAAACAGTTTATTTCGAATGATGACTGAATTAAATTTGTTAGTCGAACCGATTGCTCACATTTTCTCTGTTTTTTGTATTATATTTTGTAAAACAATTGTAATATAAATTGGGTATTAATTAATATTATTAATACTGAAATTAAAACTGAAATATAAATGGAATATTAATTAATATTATTAATAACTAAATTTTAACCCTAAATAATTTATAAAAATTTTCTTTATTCTCTTGCCTTTTTTAGCAATATGTTTCGATACTATTACTTATATTTTAATTATATTTCATTACTATATACTATTACTTCTATATTTCATTACTATATAGAACTGTCCAAAAAGAGGAACAAGTGTTCCTCATTTTGGTATGTTTCCTTAGCCATTGCAAATAGACATATACTTGAAAAGTTTCTTAAAATAAGGTACCTAAATTTTCGAGAACACTTTGTTTTTGAAGAGAGAGATAATAAAACTTTAGATAAATTAATTTTTTATACGGCTGTCAAAGCGAAAAAGTGCCGATGAGGAAGATGTTTTTTAACACTTATCTATACCGACACACAGTTTCAAACTTCTATCTGTACTATATTAAAAGACAAATTTATTGACTACATGCCTCTGATCAAACGAGACTTTCTTCGTAATTTTCAGGAATAATATACATATTACGCAAGATTATTTAAAGGGCAGATCTAAAAAATAATAAAGCATTTAATAATTTTCCTTAAATAAAAAAATGATCAAATACTACATGAAATGAAGTGCTTGTAAATTTATTCAAAATGAACACCTTCGACATTTATAAAAAGTTGTATTCTTTGAACAATACAAGGGTATATGCGATCAAGTTCATCACTTGTGATTTAAAGAAAGGCTTTTTGAATTAGTCGGCAATTATCTACTGACTGCCCAAACCAATTCAGCCCTTAGTCAGACACAATGCTAATCAAAACTGACTGAATATATCATTTAGCATACTATTATACAAATTTTATATAACCTCCCCCCCACACACACGCACAGAAAAGCATACAAGTATGAGCAAAGAATTTTCTTTTCTTTTTCGGCATTCCAGTTCTTCTCTAAGATATCTTAAATGTTCACTTTTCAAGTTTCTATTTTCTACGGTCTAAGTTGCATCTGTAGACCAATAAAAGTAAATAACATTAAGGGAAATTAGCAAATTTCTTTGAAGTCATGATGACTGGGTGATACATTACTAGACAAATATGTACATATGACAAAATATTTTTTTTGAATAAATTTGCATTTCAGAAATAAACAGTTTCATCCAAATTTGTGATCAGTAACTCCAAATTTAGAAATAAGTTAACAAATAGAAACTTGTAACTTTATGTGCGCATAAATGAACCTAAGAAAGGCATTTTACTAATTGACATTTTTTTTTTATTATGAGAGATGCATAAAAATTAAAACTTTTTACGATCAACCTTCATGGAAGTCAAATTGTTTTGATACAATTTCCCAGCTAATCTACTGAAACTTTGTAATTGGAAGAATATATAGATGCAATATTCAGAGACAAAAAAAAAAAAAGTTCCGCTTTTTTGTGACCCCACCCCCGCATAAGTATACAATGACCCGGAAATGAAATTGACGGTATTCGAGGTGCTTTAGAAACTGGCTGTTATCTTTGTAATTACAAGGCAAAAGTGTATGAAATTTTGCACAGCGGAATTTCAGTTATTTCTTTTTATTGACATTAAAACTTGTTTCTGTTTCTATTCATTAATTTGTAAGATATAGATTTAATAATAAATTAAATTATAAAATATAAATCTAAATTTGGACTAATCTCTTTTCATTTATATTAGATAGAAATTTAATGGAAAATAAGAATTATTGTAATCGGTCTTTAGAGAAATATGAAACATAAAAACATTTCATTTAACATTAGAAAGCACGAATTTCAGCTACTGAAAATCCATCAAACCTTTCTTTGAAATGGTAAAGTTTTATACCCATTTGAGCATGAACTGGATAATTTGAATTTGCATTTTAAACCAGCTGTAGCCATTTGAAAAAAATTGAATCAATACGAATTTTAATGTGAAGACAACTCCTTGTATAGACAAAAATATTTTAAGAGACTATTTTTTTAGAAATACTGATAGTTTCCACTTCAATGATTAATAATTAGCTTTTAAATAAAAAGCAGAGTTCGGGATATCTTTGAAAGAATTGTGTCATGATTTTAGAAGTACTCGCCATACACATATTTATTTTGCTATGTTGTACAGTAAAACACTCCAAACAAATCGTATGTATGATCCAAGATTATTACAACCTCCTGGGGGAATTCATTCTCAGGGTATCTCATGAAGAACTATCCCTCGTATGCTCTCAGAGAAGATGATCTATAGCCTCCCAATGGTATCGAAGTTTCTCTCCTATTAATTGAAAAATCCTAATCAAAACTTCGTTCGAAACAATTTTGGCGGGAAATGGGAAGAGGCAGTAACAGCAAAGAATGCCTTTTGAGAAAGTCGGATTTAGCTTTCGGTCAAGTCGAGAATACTTCCTTTGATACCCAGTCTTCGAAGACGATGACTTTTGGTTAAGCTCTTTATAGAATCCGGAATGGAATGATAACGCCAAGTAGCTCGTCCCCTCCCTGCAAAAGGGTCAGAGCGGTGGTGCAATCCGCTCCGATATGCGCCTTCCCTAATGTCCATAAACGCCTTCATAATCAGATGGGACCGGACCAGGATTATGCTACTTAATTCGAAGCCGCGGTGCGAAAGGAAATGGGTAACCGATTTCGAAGAATGTGAAAGAGCTTTACTGCCGGCTTATAGGGCGGATCGTTTATTTGATTGGCTGAATTGTGCCAACTTTGACGGCTGATGAGATCGTCTTATTTCATTCAAGATGCGCCAACTTTCTAGAAGCGTCTTTTACAAATATGCGAAATAATGGATCAGCCAGTTTCTGCATTGTAACTGTTTCCTTAGAGTTATAATTATTCCTATCCCTTTGCATGTGCTTTCTTAAAACTACTTAATTTAATTTCATCGATTTCATGTTTATAAAGCTGGAATTTTGTTACCGATTCTTCATTGTGCAGTTTTACCGCACAATTATGTGTTCTTGGTGACAATACACTATTTTATTATTTTCAAAACTTAATAAACGAAATTTCGATGCATATAAATAAACTTTTAATTTACATTTGTTTATGTGTGTAGCATTTACGGGCATTAAGAGAAATAAGAATCGATTTTAGGATTTTAATAATGTTTATAATACTTAATTATAAATTGCAAATTAAAATAAATTTTTAAAAAGTTGTCTTTTAACGCACTGAGAAATATGAGATTTAAAAACCAGATTTATTGAAACTATTTATTTTGCTTCATATTTATGAAGAGGAGAATTTGAAGTAGATTTTTCACTCCCTTTTTGAAATATTTGAGTCCGGAAACTTACTACATTTTAATGTTACCTAAACTAGTATATTGGTTTATCAACCTTTTTAAATTATATTTAGATTCCATACCATTAAATACTGAACTCGAGAAACGACTGATTTAAAGATTATCATAAGAATGCACAGAAGAAGAAAAGAAAAGAAGAGCAAGAAAATTCATAAACATCCTATAAAAATTAAAAAAATATTTTAAATGTAATTTAATTTCCAGTGGGCTTAAAATATTTCATTAAGCTTTTCACATTTCAGTGATTTTGTTGAGACATCAATATTTCTTGTTGAAAACTTAAGTTTGATCTTCAGTACACAAACAAAGGCGCATTTTTAAAGCATAGTTTAATCGGTATGCATTTATCCAAAGGTTTAAATTCTATTGAATTAAATTCGTGGATTATTCGAAAAACAAATGTCAGTGGCAACGCAGATCGATTCTGTGGACAAAAGCTTACTGCGTATCATTGCAAAGGAGTAAGAGTTTTTTTCATGTGGAAAAATAACTGATGATCACAAAATTGGAATGCAGAAATTCTGTTCAGCCGAATGTTACTAAATATGAAACACATATTATTCCGATCATTGCATTTTCATATGCGCAGTGCAGTATGGTATTGTTCTATACACATTTCAATTATCTGGAAGTATTATGTCATTTTCTACTACTGCCGACACGCTTTGATATGCTGGGTATTCGAAAGAGCTGAGAGAGGAGAGAATAGAGAGTAGAGAAGAGAAAGAATAGAGTGAGAGTAGAAAGTAGAGAGAATATATATAGAGAGAATATGTATAGAGAGTGAAGAGCAGAGAGAGAGAGAGAGGAGAGAATAGAGAGTAGAGTAGAGAAAGAATAGAGAGAGAGTAGAAAGTAGAGAGAATATATATAAAGAGAATATGTATAGAGAGAGTGAAGAGCAGAGAGAGAGAGAGAGAGAGAAGAGATCTAGTAGAGAAAGTAGAGTTAAGGGAACCTACGATTGGAGTTAACTATGACTGATATTTTTACAGTCATAGTTACACTTTATTAATAAAATATGTAATCATAGTCTAGTAAATTTGTACAAGCGTTCATTACATGCTGACTTCACAGGAGCCATTGTTAGTAGTGCGGTCTGAAACCGATTAAACTTTGGATGACCAATTCATTAAACCACAAGTTTCGATGACGACACAAAAATAAAATTAGCTATTAAAATTACAACTCCTGTAATTTTTAAATGAGTTGGACAAATGCCTATTCAGTGTTATATTGCAGTTAGAGGCTTCTTTTTGTTTGCATTTAACATAATCCTATGGTCAGAGTAGTGCGCAGACGTAAGAGATAAATCAAATTTTTACACTTGAAATAAAAATTCCGAAATAATTAAAATTAATATCTTTGAATAGAGTTCAGGTGTACACATCGATATGTTTCGAAGAAAAGAAAACTCAACTGGACGCATTGATGATTTGGAAAAGTAACGATTTCTACAGTTTGAGTTATCTCTGAATATCTATACAGCAATGCAATATTCCTTCTATTATTTACACTATTCTTTGCATTATTTTTTTTAATCAAAAGAGAATGAATTTGAATTCAGCGCACATTTTCCATTTGTAAGTTATTTGTTAATTATTCATTAAATTTTAATTGAAAATGTTAGATTTATCAGCTTCTAATTTGTTATTTTCTCCTATATTTTCTTACGATCATGGACGCATGTGCAAATTGATATGATTTTAATGGAAGTTTTTTAATTAAAAAATATGAATGACTATTTAATGGCTTATGCGCCTATAATTTAAAGATCTTTGAAATCATAATTTTTTCCTTTTTCTATAAAATAAGTATTCAGACTTATTTATTTTTGAAAAAAAATAATAATGAATCTTTTTTCTTAATAGATGAAATTTGTTACATACTTAGACGAAATCCGTTCTACATCTGTTGATTTTTTAAAAAAGTTTATTATATTCGTGGACTGTGTACGCTGAAAAAAAAAGTTTTTTTTGTAATTAGGATAATTTGTAACTAATTCTATAAAGGAAAAAAAAAGAATTTAAATTTCTCTCTATATATACATATTTATTGAATTCTTGAGAAGAGCACAGAGTTAAAACAAATCATTTGGTAAAAAGATGCTCGATTTTAATAGTTTATGAAATGAATGATTAGTTCATTTGCTTATATTCATTGATAATAATTAACTCGGAAATAATGGTGTGAAAATTAGCTTCCACAACGAAAGCTAAATAATTATTATAAAAACCGTTATATATGTGTACTGAATGAATAGCAAACAGTCTTGCAATTTTCCCCACATAATTTATTTAAAATTAATAAGCCACCTAGTATTAAATAACACAGAATTTAATAATACATAAATTAATTTGACGTAATAGTTCATATGTCAAATTTCGTTGAATTAGATTGGAGGCATTTCTCAGTTATTCGTAATTTAAAATAGATACCAAATGGAAAATCACTCCAATGACGGATATCCCTAAAAAAAAGCAGGCTAAATTTTATCTATCTAGCTCTTTGAATAATCCTGAATGATGAATGACTTTTTGAATGTTCCTGTTCACATGCATAAGGACGAACTGAGACAGTTTTCCCGTAGATGGCTTTTATCCACAATTTGAATGTTATCTGCAATTTTCCTGTATTTATCTCTGCTTATATCTTTCAGAAAATTTCACCTGTTTATCATCTTCGGGTTTTGAGGTATCATGTTCAGAGAATGATATTATTATTATTATTATTTTTGTGATCGTGGAATTTTGAAATATAGCGATTCCTAAAAATCTCGAGGTTTAAAATTCTAACGTTCCGAAGCGTCTCCTTTCCTTTTCTAATGTACTGAGAAGGTAAAAATATGAATATAGCATAAATCGGTTAAAGATCGGTAAGGAATGGATATTTATTAAATTTACTGATCGATAAGAACGTTTGAACTTGTGCAAGGCGGTTAATTAAAACAAAACAGAGGGAATGTTTAATTTCTTCTTAAATTGACCTTCTGAATACACTCCTAATACAAATAATGAAATAAATCATTCAGTATGATTTATTATAAACCGATTCCGATAATCAATAGCAAACGATAATCGCATAACTACTTGAATCCTTTTATTTTGTCTGATGAATTATTTCTCTCTCAAATCGTATCGGAAATGAATATTTGAAATGATGGAAAATTCCGATACTTCCAGCACTTGAATCGATATCGGTTTTCAGTGATTGGAAAAAGAATAGGCGGCGATACATCGCAAAGGTTCGGAGTTATTCTCAAAAATTGAATTTCCTTTCTTTAATTTTTAATGGCATTTTCTGCGACCGTAACTTGTCTCTTTAATCACGTCCACTTTTGAGTAGAATTTTAACTCAAAAATCTTTCCTCCACCTCGCGATCAATATTTCTAAATCATTGAGGCATCTGTGAAAGGGCGAATTTCTTCCCCATTCAACTTGCTAACGCTTTGAACTCAGCCTTCGCCTGTCAATCACAGAACAGCTCGATGTTGGAAATTTCTGTGTTACTTTATTTTCGTAAACGCTTTTCTTAGCTTGCTTTTACCTCTTATGAAAAAAAAAAAGATTTGAATATGTTTGAAACGAATAAAATTTTATGCTGAAAGTTCCTTGAAAAGCTATCAAGAGTAAAGTAAGGAATTTCTGAATAAAAATTTTATTGAACTTGTTTAAATAATTTTCATCGACTAGTTGTTTATTTAAATATCCATATAATATTTATTTGTGAATGTGTTCGTAATTTGATAGTTAAATATTTTCTAAAATATTAAAGTCAAGAATTTCATTGCCAAATGGCGCGCCAAATAAAGGTTGGCCTATCATTTTCGCCCTATCTGAATGCGAAAACCTATTTCTTATCTATTGTAGAATTTCTTCATTCGTATAAATATAAATGCTTTTTTCTATGTTTCAGTCTAGAAAATTTACACTTTTTATCATGTGAGAATAAGATGTTGTTTTGGAATGAGGTTTTAGAACTCGATTGATTTTGAGATGGTTAAAAACCAACTAAATGTTGCTTTCCGCTTTTCTAAATGTTGGTGATTGCGAAATACGAGTCATTTGAGAACATGATGTTTTTCTGTCGAATTGATACCACGTGATTTAAAAAAAATACTGCTTTCACATGATAGCTTGAAATTTGCTTAAGCAGATTTCAATTTTTTATTCAATTATTTTTGCGTTATATTATTATTTATATTTTTCCATCTCTCGATTTTTCATTTTCTTCTTTTTTAATTTATTGTAAATTATCTCGTCTCTATATAAATTCACACGTGTATAATTACAATATCCTTTTTTTTCAACAATCGTGCCTTAAATCCTTTCCGATTTTTGCTAAATATAGTTTATTTGAATATTGATAACGATCTATTCTTGTTAGAATTTTTTATGATAATTTGTTTTTTCATTCTTCATATACTCTTTTTTTATCCCCTTTTATCAAACATATTTTGATTATATAATTTTTTTAAAATTCTGTTTCAATTCTTTAACTAATTCTTTTAAAGGATTCATTTCATGCATTGCTTGAACTACCATAACGTTATTACTCTTTTAAATCTCATAACATTTATGGTGTTTAAACATGTATTGGGTTGTTCGGAAAGTAATTTCGTTTTTTTTTTTGTGGAAATGAAAGACAGTTTTTGTATAATAAACAAATACTTTATTAAATTGTATATTGGACGTTCTAGTCCAACACCTTTTGCCATCTTTCTGGTAGTAGCATCATTCCACGCTCATAAAATTTTTGGTCTTTGCTGCCAAAAAACGGATCGAGGTGGTTTTTGACCTCCTCATTTGAGGTGAAGGTTTTACCGTCAAAAAAATTGAGCGAACCAGTTCTGGCACTGGCGTACTGTCAACACACCTTCTCCATACACATCGGTCCATTTCTTTCTGGCTTGAACAGCATGTTTACCCTTTCTGTAGTAAAACAGTAAGATATGTCGAAAAGGCTGCTTATCGCTCTCCATATTTAAAAGGGCACCAACCAAAAACTACTGAGTAGAATGAATTGGAATTTTTCACACACAAGCCTTGCTATATGAGCTCTCAAAGCATATAAAAATTATACGGCTGAAATGTGAAGTTGGGTGCAAAAAAATACAATTAAATCCTCTGTCGGGTAAAAACGAAATTACTTACCGAACAACCCAATACTTATATGTTGTTCGAGAATAATTCACTTTCATTCTAACATAAGGCAAGCCTGCATCCCTTCTCCATTCCTTGCCTCTGCTAAAAAAAGTTTGGTTCATATAAACTGTGAATTGCCAATTCATGCCAAAGCTTTCGTATTAGACTGAAAATGAAAAAACTTATCTTTACCCAACAGAATCATTAGGGAGAAAAGCCTCGCTAAGCCACGTTCATAACGAGTTAGCAACGTACTTTTAGAGACGCAACTCTTGTCATAAGTTCATATAAATAAATCCAAAATAATTCAGATTAAAAATGCTTTTCTTTCACGATTGTTTTGATTTAAAAACGTAGACGGCTAATTCTCTGTTCTACAATAAGCAGCTGATAGAGGTCAGCAAATGCGCTGCTCCTTTTGGTTAATATCAACCCACATGTAGAACTGGATTATTAAATAGGCAAGTAGACATCGCTTAGTGGCCTCGGGATGTTAGAGGGTACTAAGGCTTCGAGGTTTTCAGGAAAAATTAAATTTATATTTCTATGTGATTTAAAATATTAACTTATTTGAACATAATCGAATTAAATTCAAGCATCGGTTAAATTTTATTCTAAAGACTTTTTTTGTATTTGAGAATTTAGAATATGTAAAAAAAAAATACAATTTCTTTTTAATTATGAAAGTATGTTGAAAATTTCATTTTCAATTTGTTGGTCATTGAAACCTACTCTCTTATAAATGACTTACCATTAAATTTTTGTAATTTTAACCTGCCCTAACCTTTACTTAAGAAACTGTTTATATAGAAAACGCTAATTAAAATATAAAATAAATCTGATTTTAAAAGCGGATAGATGAGTCTCGAATCTTTCATTGCTTAAGAGCTCTGACAAAGCTTAATGCATCCCTAGTCATATCTATGTTAGAACTCTGGGATATACGGATAACATTTTATCAACAATATAGCTTGCACTTTTCAGTTAATTGGATCCATTATCATTTCAGCTTGCGTGACTGGAGGCGGAAATATTTTTAATATACCCTCAATCTAAGTTAGCAGCATCGAGTCCACAGTGCTTCAAACACATCCGTCAGCGTCGCTTCGGTTATGGTCTTAATCCTCTTGTTGTTCGGGTCAAGTCTAATGTCATATTGGATCATTTAATCTTTATTCTGGTGAAATCGCTGTTTGGTTGTGCTACAAAGCAAGAGGCAACAAGTTAAAGATTATCGATAGCAGCGAATGAAAAGTTTCAAAAATATATCTTGAATAAATATCATCACATTTTTATTGAATTGAAATCATTATTTTCAAAATTGCTGATTTTTTGAACAGAATAATTTGGGATATGTTAAAATAAAAATAATCTTAGGATAGTTGATATTAAGCAATAAAACTGGTAGAAGGCAAATCCTTCCAACATTTGACCAAATGGCAGGTATCTTTGTATTATTTAATGGAAGATGGCTATAAAATGACTTTTCTTTAAGCAGGGAGATGGTGATATGTAAATGATACCCATCATCGGTTCATTGCGTCGCCTTTCAATTCGTGCACTTCCAAACCAGAGGATGTGGACGAAAAGACGCTAGAGAAGTAAATGGTTCTCTTTGCAGTAAAGTAATGGTGGATGATCGAGATATCTTCATTCCAGTGATGGAATGAAAATATGAAAAGGCAGATAATGGAGAAAATGGAGATTTGAATGAAAGAAGAATGAACAAAACTGAAAGTTTTTTTCCACATCATGCAGCAGCTTTTATTAAACCTAGGAATTTCTGCAGAGAGTTTATTTTCAATGAACTCGTTGTTCCTAATCAGAAAATGTCATTACATTTACCAAATCGAGAGCTCTTAGTTAGATTGTTTTACTAGAACCATAATTCAGCAATAACTGATCAACGGAATATCAAACCTTGAAAGAGCCAAGAAAAGGTTCAATGATTGTTAAAACTCTTTGATTATTGATAGCCAATTTTGAAGAAACAGATACGTTTAAAGTCCGTTTTGGAAGAGGAAGAAAACCTGAGTTCGCAGAAGTAACAGAAGATGGAGCTTCAAGCAGAAGAGGACAAAACTTTCAGCATACAGGTTAGTACAAGTGTCCATTGTGTGGCAAAAGAATTGACATATTCCATTCAACTGTTCAGATGACTATGCAGAGTATCTTCCGGAATTATCCGTACAAGTTTCAACTTTGTAGAAGTTGCTTCGAGACTCGACACCGGTTCTAATTTCAATTTCTTGTTCGATTGCAGATTGATTTAGAATGGTTCTGGAATATCCTCTTTATAGACGAAGCGAATTTTCATTTGGACTGTTGGAAGCCTGAAAATTAGTATTTAATTTTACAAGTTAAGTTGTAAACTTCAAAAGTAACGATGTAGCATGAGTTTACAGCATAGTTTGTTCCCGGCCCGTATTTTTTCGAAGAAATAAGTGTAGGAGGTCCTGTAACATTCTAAATCACCGAGCAACGGAATGCATCGTGGTTACAGAATAAAATTATATCGGATCTGCAAGGACACCAGCACATAATTTTTATACAAGTTGGAATTCCACCACACATTAGACTTCCTGTTAAGAACTACCTCAACAGGCACTTCACTTAAGAACTTGCCATAGCCGCCATTTTCGTGGCCGTTGAGCTCTCAATCCATAAACATTTTGGCTTTCGGAGCATTTCGAAAATCTAGTAAGTCGTCCTAATCCGAAATTACCTGATTTTTTCCCCCTTAATCGAATTCTTTTAAATGCATTTATTGAAAGTAGGTAGTTTTTCTAAGGTCAGATATGCTGCATCATACCTACCACCATATGTTATTGCCCGACTCTGACAATCATGTAATAATCAATTTCAAATGATGTATCAAGGAATTGCTTATCGTTTGATTGAAAAATCAGTTACCCAAAACTTTGAATACCAATTTTGTCAATGATCTTCGTTTAACTGTTTGAGATACATGATTTAAAAGAAAATAGAAATCCTAGTCGTAGAATTTTTTTATTATGAAAAAAATTGGAGCCCCATTCCTTTTGATTATATATTATAAAATTTTGCTGAAAATAAAAAGAATAATAATATTTCAATAAGTCCTTTCTTACAGGGGAAGGATACATAATCCTACCATTTCACAACTTCAAAATTATTATAAATCATCAAATAACATGTTTTGTTTTATTATAAAACAATTTACTCATACATAATAAAAATTACAAATCGTTATGAATGATAACGTTCTACATCACGCAATGCACCAAACTTAATCACAGCAGTGCACACAATACGTTTTGATTTGCATATTTTTTTCACTTATTCATAATGCTTACCGTTGGTGCATAGCATTGTGAATTGAATGAAAAACTTTAATTAAACTGTATGTATATGAGTAAATTCAACATTTCTAGGTGGGTTAAAATATATCCCACCGTATAATAACATGCCAAGCAAAAGGTTGGACAGTTTTCAATTCACCTAGCCTTATAACTAAAGGGCTGGAATCCATATTTGTAAGTTTGCCTCTTTTTCTATGTAAATGCAAAATAATTAAACATGGTGGGAATTCTCTTTGTTCTTTTTCTATTTTTTACTGTATGCCAAATCTAGAAGCTTATTAAAAAAACCCACGCATTACCCAAAATTAAATTGAGTTCCATCGTTGTATCTTTTATAAAATAACAATTTATCGCCATCTCTAAGTGACATCTGAAATGACTCAGTAGCTTGTTCAATGAAATGGATTTGCCTCTCAGTGTTGCTGCTCACTTTTAATGGTTTTAATGTTGCATTGATTCGATCGAAGTGTCTCATGCTTTTCAGTAGAATGATTTTTCCATTTTTCTGGAGCGTTCTCCTCAATCTTCTTTTACAAAAATACTCAATTTTTTTAAAAAAAATATTTGATGATTGAAAATTATATGCAAACATATTGTGAAATAACATACATTATTTGAAACTAATAACTACTCTACGAAACCCCTACTTTTCAATAAAAAAGGCGCATTTATTATTCTTCATGTAATACAAATTTTTTAAAGTATATTTTGTTAAATTGCAACATGGCTGTAGCAGTTATTACTCTTTCGCTATCGATTACAGAGGATTAAGACTATTCATCCAACCGAGGTGGTTTCACTCTAAACTTAAAAATCACCGCCCCGTACTGGGGGCTGATTTATCAAAATTAGAATTAACCTGACAGCAGTTGCGGCAGTGCGTGCAGCGAACAGATAGACGTTTACGCACTGAAAGAGTAATTAGTAGCCGTTCGGTCGCCAACACACTCCATCCATCAAATGAGACGTCCACCAAGGGTGAATGAGACATTCTCAATTTGGTGTTTTTTTTCTCATTAATTGCTCTTCGGCAAGGCATCCATCATCCTATTTTAAATATGAGTGTTTCCAGATAATACGGGACGTGTTGCGTTTCCTGTTGCTTTCGCTTAACACCAGAAACATGGTTAGTGCTACGGGAGAGAAGAACAGAATTCATGCCACATCAGATGACGTGTACTTAAAGTTATGCTGTTCGAAAAAACAACAACATAGAAACAAATAACAGAAAGAAAAAGAGAAATGTATTCATTTAAAAAAATTATTCGGAAGTAAGATCAAAAACTGATCAAATCCCTCATACAATAAAAGTTGTCCTCTTTCTCTCGTAACTATATTTAGGAATAATGTCAACGAATTATTGAAAAAAAAAAATACAGAACAAATAGCTGCCAGACGATGAACTCAAAACTACTTCTGAGATCATTATCCAATTCCAATCTTAGTCGAAAATCAAAAGATAATCGTGATTCTAACAGAAACTTTCGAATTGCAAATTTTGGAAGCAGTAGACGCTTTAAGCACAGAATATATATATATATATATATATATATATATATATATATATATATATATATATACAAAAGTATAAAAATCAAGTTAAATGGAAAAACAAATAAACCAAATAATAATATTAAAAAAAGATTAAAAAAGGAAGAATCCGGCCTGAAGACTTTTTCAAGGGTCACCCTCAGGCAGGGATTCAAAAAAGGGATTTTTTCTGTTAAGGAAATTCAGACATAACGTCTAATAATGATTCCTTCGTGACCCGAAAATCCCCTGAAATTAGGCCTAAGATATACCATTTTAACAGAAAGGAAAATACAAAACAACCAATTAGAAGAAAAACCACTAATAAGTAAAAATACAAAAACAAAAAACACCAAAATACTATAAACAGACAAATTAAACACACAAGAAATAATGAAAAGGCAAAAAACATAGCGAAAAGGCAAACATACCTTCCTACAGTCCAGAAAATCCCAAGCTATCGATTGTGATTCCCGGCCATTAAAAGCAAAGCTAACGGCAATTTAGGTAAAAATTGTAAGCTCGCAGCGCCACCTATTGAGTGATAAAATATGCAAGGAAAGTTCTATTTTTTATTTAAGCCAAAGGATTAATCCCAAACCATACCTTGTTTAATTAAAAAATTGACATTACAGTAATTTTTGGGAAATTCATTTTTAATTAAATTATTAATGAGGTGGTTTGATGCTTCAATATAGGAGTTTTTATTATTGCAAACCTTTTTGATCCTGTTAACTTGTGAGAAAATTAGATTTTTGAAGATTTTAGAGTTTAGATTGGAATAGTAGTTACATAGTTTTGTTATTTTGAAGTGAATTCGTCCCTTTTGTCGTATATACCAACTATTGTTTTATCATTATCAATTTCGATTTTTAAATCCAGAAAGGTAGCTTCAAGGTGATTTTTATTCGTTTCTGTTAGAATTAAATCTTTTGGATAGCAATTAGTTACAATATTAATATTGTCGAAGTCAATCAGAAGTAGGTCATCAATATATCTCCACCCGTTTATCAAATTATATTTAATTATTTTTTTCTTATAGTAATGTAGAAAAATGTTAGCCAAAGCACTTGAGACACTCTAGATGGTTTTTATTTCTGTTTGATTCACCCCCCCCCACACACACGCGCACACACACGTGCGCACACGCACGCGCCCACACACGCACACACGCGCACGCACGCACGCACACACACATTCCTCATCCCGTAATTAATTTGAGAAAAAAATGATTTCAGGATTAATTTATAGGTCATTATTATAAATGCATTATAAGGGTTCAAAAATAATTTTTCGTTTTAGTATTCTATTAAAAAATGCACATTGGAATACTTTTTCATGACCCATCTTAAAAATCTTTTGTTATAACATTTTAGTGCTCATCAAATTTTGTATGGAAAAACATGGCTATTTCTGATTTATTTGCAAATAGTTTTTTTTTGCTTCAAAAGGCGTTTAACTCCCCAATCTCTGCCAGGAATAACAATGTTGGCAGCATCAGCACTCTAATATTATATATCTTAGAGAAGATCATCTTCCCATCTCGAATCTAATAAGTGTTTTCAAAATTCCACTTCTGGATTTTGAGAGTGCTATAGGAGGTAGAAGTTGTATAGGTTTATACAATAGAAGTATGTATTCTGCATCCCTTTTGCCATTCTCCCTGCCTCCAATTTTTATTTTGGGAAGAAAAAAATATCGTCAAAATAGCATTAAACTGAACCATATGTCGTACAAGCATTCTTTGCTTGCCATATTATTTTTATGAATAAGTATTGATCGAGTATAAGAGAGGGTTCTGAAGTCGAGGGAGTTTGACCAGTGAGTGCGTTTTTATTCTTTAAACTCTAGTTTTTTTTAAAAAAATAAGTACCTTCCCGCCTGCAAGATAGTGAAAGAAAAATGAAACAACTTTTCCCTTCTAGTTTTTCTTCCATCGTACCACGAGGTGGATAATGCTGCAGGGAAAAAATAAACCCAGTTCTTTGGTTGGAAGGAAAGATGACGATTTCGAAGCCAATCGCACATATCATTGTTTATTGACTCGTAAGCTTTTGGGCCTCTAGCGATGTCGTTCACCTTCATTGGTGGATAAATACTGATTTGGGATATATATAATGGGAATCAGTATTTCCATTATATCTGTCACGCGAATGAACCGCGTTCATATCAGTGACTCTCCATTTGTAAAGACCGTTCCTCGCTACTGAGGGAGAAGAACAGAAAAAAGCAAAATGACATGAAATAATGATGTCACCAGATCATTGATATAAAAAGGACAAATGAGCATAACAGAAATAGTTTCTGAAAACAAATCTTTATTAGCATATAAAAAAGTGAATTTTTTTAAAAAAAGGATAAGAACTTTTAAATTGCAATATCTTGATCCAGAACGATCAAATAAGAGAGTAACAAACGATTCTTTTACTTACAGCCTTATATATTTACAGAAAAAACCCCTTGTTCTCGTCCAGGTTAATAGTATTTTCAAAAATCGCATAACGGCTGGAAGGTTAATTATGAAATAATTCCTCGATCAAATCGGAAAATAAGAAGAATAAAAAAATAATAAAAAAAATTAAAAGAAATACTTACTGTCTGTTAGCTCTAAATGGCTATTCCAGAAGCCATTCCAGAAATCCACCGATCTTTATCGGGTGGATTCTAACACAGAAACCCGAATCAGACAAACTTTCTCAAAAAATCATGAATAACTTCTTCGGATACCGGCTTCTCTCCAAATTCCAATTCGACGCCTCTCACTGCTCTCTTTCTTTCTCTGATAAAACAAAAATGCCACATTTTATTTCCGTCAGATCTCCGCCCCCGATTTTCTCATTGGTGAACTTGAGTTCTCTATCACACTATAGCTGTTCAGCCATGCTTCCTCAATGGTCTTTAGTCGATGGTGGGAATGTCTGTTAAGGATCCATCTTTGTCCCCTCCTGAACACATGTTAATTATAATCAATTCACAGCTAACACCGACACCGAAGTTCACCTAAGTTCGACACTTAATGACAACGGTTGCTGGAGATTGATCGTTTCTTGAAGATTTGAGGAGTCTTTTCATACGGGAACAATGCTTAGTATCTGGATGATTTGACGTTTCCCCCCCTTGTAGACATGATGAATCTATTTAAAAAGACGAGACACACATCTGTGACCCTTCATTTGGATACAACAATGACTAGACACAATGACACTACTAGTAAAAAAGGATCCACATTTTGCGGTCCATAGACACTTAACTATATGTGGTAAAACGGGTGACATTACATCTGGCCGGAATGCCAATTACCATGCGAAGAAAAAGGAGAAACATTATAAGACAAATATCTATTTGAGAGAGAATTAATTACATTAGTAATTTCTCATTTTATAAATTTTTGAAAATTTTCATTAAGTTGTTTGTAGATCTTTATTCTATTATTATACTCTTTATAGAATTGTTGAAATGCCGTATATCGACATCGTTAAATTGAGACAATTTTAAATAATATTTGCTAAAATCTTTGATAGATGCATAATTGAAATTAAATTATTAAAATGTAAAGTACATTTTTTCTTGATACTAAAATAATTTTTTTTTTAAATTTTAAATTTCTATTTATTTTGCAAGATGTGTTAGACATAGTGAAAATTAATCTTTTATGAACGAAATTTAAAAAAAAAATCTGAAAAATATATTCTTAGATTTTTTTTGATATAGCTCATTTTAGTACACAGGGTGTTGCCGACTGCGACTGACAAATTCAAAGGGGTGCTAGTAGGTATCAAGAGGATAAGGAATTATGATACAACATAGGGCCCCAAACGACGTTTAGTAGCTGAAAATTGCAAAAATATAGCGAGTTCGAGAATTGTTGGAAACTGTAAAAATTAATAAAAAATAACAAATGATATTTTAACATTGATTTTTTTAAGTGAAAGGACATTTTAAAAAGTTTCTTTTTCATGCAACAACGTGCCGATTTGATGATCCAGGGGGTCCTAAATTACTGAAAACGAAAAAGTAGTTTAGAACCTTTATTTGCAAAAATATTAAAAATTGAAGACAAATAAAAGCGACAAATAATAATAAGTCCGACGAGAATCAGACTGCAAGCTAAACCTGGATTCGTCGGAAAACATTACACAAGTCCACTGTTGCGGTGTCCACAATGCATGCTCTCTACTTCAGGCTAACCGCAGGCGGCAGTGAATTGCAGTAAGTGGAACGCATCTGACAGGCCTACGAGCATGTATACCAATCTGTCCTCAGCGTCTGTACACGGTCTGACTTGAAAGTGTCATACCAGTATCTGAAGAGAGCTGACGAGACTGGTCTGATGCTGTGCTCTGTCTGTTTCTTTTGGCAGTAACTGCCAAATACCGGTCCTCATTCGGCGTTGTAACTCGGGGGCGACCTGTGCTGTAATATCTACTCACATTAACATCATCTTGGACTCGTTACCAAAGCCTGGAGTTGACACTCTGGGCGATTTCAAGTTCCTCATATTCTTCCAGCTGGATACGCCCACATTCCAGACGGCCGATAATTCTACCACGTAAAAAATCTTCCAAATGCGTCCTTTGAGTCATAACTATGCGGTTATTGAACTGAAAGGCTTATAAAGCGCTTGCGAACAATTTTACTTCTTTGCCTGTATTCCTTCTACATCACTCTCTTATACTCTTATACATCACTCTCTCATTGTGACGTACTATCGGTGTCATCTGGTGGCTTCCTGCAATTTGCATATGATTTTTGAAGATTTGTGTAGTCATTTTACGGGTGATATATGTGTTTTAGAGTTCGATTTCCGCGTGACTCTGAATTATCCTTAATTTATGAACATGAGTGTAGAATCGGAAGCATTTGTTGTGGCGGACTGCTATTTTTAGCATGGTCCGTCCATAACACTGACCGATTCACTCAATTGATATCCTCTTCGAGGCAATTGGCCACTAGCCGTAAAGTGGTCAATCGCTGACCCATGAAAAAACTGTGAAATTTTGTGAAAGCTAAATTTGCATTAGAAATTATACAATTTACGAGCCTTTGTGACAGTTCGCCACCATAAGCAATGCAATTCGTTGGTTCTGGATAGGAGAAGGCAAGTGCAGTCACCTTCCTGAGATCGTTCCAGACATACTCTAAAAATTGAAGTCCCGAGATCTCTGATCCATTTACATCCCGCATATCCCCACTTATCAAAAATGAGTTGATACCTGTCCAGGAAATGAAATAAAAGCTAACTGCATCCTTTAAAAGCTCCAAGATATTATTTCTATATTTGATAGCAATCACAAAACCCCCTGTTCGTATCTGATCCTCACTTGCGAAAAAATCAACGTTTTGAATAGGGAGAAGAGGTTGACCGTTCAGTTCACTGACGACTACACATCCAGTTTAAATTCACATTTTCCACATAAGTTCGTTTGGAGTTCCGCAGGAAGCCAATAATTTCCACCAACATATGAAAAAGAAACTGTCAAAGCAAAAGAGGCTTCACCTACAGAGGCGTGATTGCTCTTATGCACAAGGATAAGACCTTGATAATTTTCAGGAATGCGTTTATACACGATTATGTTTACAGCTAATTATTGCTCTATGGTATATATTTTTGCATCACACAAATCTATATACTAAATTTCATGATTCATTTTCAGTACCTAACAAAGGCAATGTCACAATACTCTGTATAGGATATATACAGAGACTCTGTTATACAATAGATAGATGAAACCAAGGAAGTCTCTATAGGGACTATCGTTTCTCTAGAGGAGGTTCACATGAACCTAAAGGAAAGATTTCTCTTTCTCCAGAATGAGAGACCGTATTAATTCTCGCTCCTTTGAATTCTTCATATTTTCGAGATTCCTTACAACTACCTAGTGTTTTTTAGTGATTTTAAAATTAAGAATTGCAATATTTTCTTTAACATTAAATGTACCGGAATTTCATTGATACGCTAGAAAATGGTCATTTGATGGCTTGTTGTATATTTAGTGCTCATTTTTTATTTCATTAGTTCCCATTTTGGGTAATGCAACACTATAATTTCAATTTCTGCGGTATTCACTTTCTTTAAATAAATGAATATGTAAATTTTTTGACGACTAAGCATTTTAGTAAAAAAATAAGACATATATATATATATATATATATATATATATATATATATATATATCTTACTTTGCAAATAGTTTCCTTGTAAAAGAAAATAACATTAATCTACAAGGACCTATCTCAAAAGTGGCGGAGGCAAAACGCGGAAAACTATATGCACGAGATAAAAGAGAATGATTTTAACCATCCAAATTAGCTATAAAATGAATATAGTTCAGTAGCATCCCAATTCACACGACGAGTTTCTCACCTCCCCCCCCCCCCCTTCACCATTGCTTCGCAGAGTGATTTGGGGCAGACAAAAGACCTCCTTTGTTCACAGCACAGTGGGTGTTACTTCACACCTAACGCAGCGAGAAGGGCTCTCTGGATGAAAGGCCTCAATGGAGGGGAAAGGAAAAAAATAAGAGAAAATCCACCACTTGCTTCAGCAAGGGGTCTTAACTCCTAATTAATCAGCGTTCTTTACTCAAGGTCCCTGTTTTGTTTGCCTTGTAATAGGGTTGTCATACCAACAGGGCAAAATGATGCCAAACATTTACAAATAAGGCCAAGAAAAGACCAAAATTTGCTTAATTTATTGATGCACTTGTTTTTCTCTTGATTATCAGTTAAAAATTTTATTAAAAATATTTTTAGAGACACATTTTTATTAGAGTATTAAAAAGCGCAACTTTTAGAGTGCATTTGAATGTTCCGTGATTGTAATTCTTCTATTTGTAATTTCTTATTACACAGGATGGATGTTAATTAATTTACAGATTTGAATTAAAATATCTTTTGAGTCATTCAATGGTTCTACAAACTTGTTTTTTACTAAGAAGAACATGAAAAAGGAATTCAGTGGATAATGCTTTTAAAGTGAGAACTTTCAGAAATAACACAATAGAACAAGCTAATAAGTTGAAACAATTTTTTTGTCTTGAAATCACCGCGAACTTAATCTAGCTTTTAATGATAAGCCATTGTATATTGATAGGTTAATAGCCCTTGCCCTAGAAGTGACGCAATGATTCCTATGCCTATCTAAGAGATGAGTTTCTTCACAGATAAATAAAGTAAGTTTCTCGTGTGTGTGTGTTACACGTTGGCCATGGTATCTTTCTTTATTTGAGTGAAAGATATCCCTGAAGTTCTTGCTAATAATGAAAGTTGCAGAAAGGAGCTCTGCGAAGTGGTATTTTTGTGTCGTCCTTTCTCATTTTAAGGTCAACTTTTTATTTTTTTATTCTATAATTGACTTTCTTTCCGAGTGTGTTTTCTTCCCGAGCCTATGGTCCTTTTTCAGAAAGTTTAAAATGCTTTGATAATTTTGCATCATCTAATTTTAGATTTATAGAAGTGAGATTGACTTTTAATATTTCTTTAAGACGGAAAAAAACTGTCATTAATGCCGCAGGTGAAGAAATGAAATTCCGATTGAGTAAAATGAATCAAGTCATTTATTTTTTATTAATAAGTGGTTGTATCACCCCATGTAAAACTACTGTCTGAACTCTTAGTTCACTGACGGATGATTTATCATGTGAGTGTTAATTTATTCAAGGATTAGGTAAGCTAATATCCTTAAATTTCGTTTGGGTCCAACCTTAATACGCATGTGCCATTAATTTTGCTACTTTTGTGAAATAACCTGGAATTTTAATTTAAAAATGAATGTATAGTTTTATTTCTAAAATATTTTTATCAATATTTCTTTTTGCATACCTTCTTGGCAATACATAGTGTTTATGAGTTTTCTATTAAAAGCAATACTGAGGATTTATAGATATTTAGTAATACCTTTGCAAAGTTGATCGTTTGAATTTAATTGAAATTTCAGTATACGATCTAAATCTTAAAAAATCTTTATGCCTTCTCATAATATTAAAAACATACACTTCATTAATGTAAAATTTTGGGGACCAAAATATTGTTTTTAACTTAATAATTTATTTTGTTTGAAATTTTAATTCAAAAAAATCTGTATACGGGTTTTACATTAAAAATAGAATATTGTACAATATTATGTCAAAAATGTTGTAAATTCTACATTCAACAACATTGAAATATATTACCGAGAAGCATTTTAAATTCTACATTTAATAACTCTAATAAATATTGTAAATTCCGTGTTTAAAAATGTGATACATTTTATTTTTATAATATGTGTTTTTTCTGAAGTGACCAGTCAACTTAGGCATGTTTGCATAAACATATTCAGGCTTTGAATCTATTTCCTAGTTTTAAAATGCTCACTGTTTTTAATAAAATGCCCTAAGTCTTTCTTTATTTATTTAAAATACAATAAACTATTGATAATTAAAAAACAAGATGCAGCTATAAAAAAATAACTTTTGAAAAATTGTCCACTACAATTTTCACCATCTATACACTCGAATTTAATAGAGAATTCTGTTTGCTTTTTTTTCTTAATTAAACTGTTTAAAATTTTTTTCTTTATTTGAGTTGTTTATGAATTAAATCAACCTTCTTCTCTGAGATAAAAGCAGTAAACAATTTCTAAAAATAATATTCTATATTTTTAAAAGTGAGTATTTTTAATCTAATTTCTTCAATTTATTCTCTGACGGCGAGCCTCACCTACAAGCGAAAATCGTCCTCTCTCTTTGACTTCAAATTCTTTCATAAATTGAAATTGTATATAAAAATTCTAATTAATTAGATTATTCAAAATTAGACGTATAGGCGCATCATGCTTTGTATCGAGCTGAACTGAACACCATTCCACTTTCATAATTCACCAACGTCTTTCAGAGTCTGACTTTGGTTACCTGTTTGACCCTACTGTACCTAGTCCAATGGTCAGGTATCAAATAGGTAACCAAAAGGTTTCGGAATTGAAGAAAAGGTAATTTACAGCAAATGAAATGGTAAAATAAATAGAATGGTAACAAATAAGGTTTAACCTTTCTTTGCGTGATTTTTTTTGTGAAATAAATCAAGATGATATAATTCATATTCAAGATTAAAGAAAAAATATTTAAAAAATCCTAGTATAAATATATAATATTATATAGTTAAAAAAAGCAATATGATGGAAATATCCATCATCATGAAAATTTACATGCTAAGTACAAAATTACAATATTTTCAATCAATACAAAATCAGTAATCAGTTTACTCGGTACAAAATTTTCAATGTCCCTCACTTCTAAATTTCTCCACTCATTATCATTTTTATTAGAAAAGAATCTCAGATTAGTTATAAAAAAATATTCTCAAAATCGTACTTTCTTCCAACCACAAACAGTGGAATGTCAAGTTCAAACTCGTTATAATGATTGTGCCATTTGATTTTTTTTGACGGCTACGTTTTCCTCATTAAGCAATAGTTGTGAAAAAGGTTGCCAGCAACAACCAATTTATAGTACACTTGTTTTGAGTATAATTTTTTTTGTATTAAATGTTATGAGGGAAATATCCATCATTATGCAAAGAAGGGTTAAACAATTATCATGATATTCGAAGAATTTTCTGACGTGTAGTTAGATTTAATTTTATAATACCAGAATATTACGTTTGCAATATTGGGAACTATTTTATTAAGTGTAGACTCAATATTGAGTGACATTATTTAGAAATATGGCAGGAATTTTACAATTTACACTGACACTGTTTAAATATTGTAAAACAATACTATACAATAATGTTTTTTCAAATAAAAATATAATAGAAAAAAATATGACACACAGAAATGTAATAACTCGAAAGTGCTAAGAAAAATGATCGGAAGAATTTCTTAATTTTGGCATTAAAAAGGCCAATATAGCAACCCTTTCTTGGAATGGAAAAAGGAAAAAATGAAACAAGGAAAGGTTGCTTGAGGCAGGTTCTGAACAATGCAATGAGTGCCGGCGTGTTGTTTTAACAACCCCTCACGATGCTGGGGAACAAGAGTTTTAATTTGACCATCCCTTGCACTCGCTTGTAGTGTTATTATGCGATAATTACGAAATATAATGTAGCAGAGCTTTTGAGGCATCAGATGTGTGAGTCTTGTTTAAAGAGAATTCTTTTTGTGTCGGTTATGAGTACATTGAGAATAAAGTAAATATTATATCAGGAAAGAGGCTCAGGCTATAACGGTTGTGTAAATTTTAGCGTTGATTGTTAAAATAAACCAAAATAATGAATTTTATGGATTAAAAATGCACGAAAAGAATTCGAAATAATTTCGCTGAATGAAAAGGAATATAGCATTGTTGACAATCAATTCGCAAACATTGCTTTGTTGAATTTGCTTCTTTTGCGATGAGTGAATCCCCAGAGTTGTTTGAATATCCCTCACGAGAGTTTCAGTTTATTTAAAATGCAGGCAGATGAGTAAATAATAGCGAGCAGCATTTTAGAGTGAAATATTTATTTCAATTATTAAAATTAGGATGAGATATTTGAAAGTTTCCGATTACCATGAATCTAGGTGAGAGTTCTTGTAAAAGAAGTCTCATTATACGGAAAGTTTGAGATTCCATATGAAAACAAAATAAATGTATTAAAATAAGTAAAAAAATCTGTTTCGACTCTGTGAGAAGAATGCTTAAAAATTTTATGTTTGCTGGATCTATATATTTTTATGATATTAATAGTGGTGATATCACACTTATTTTGTTGTTAGAAATTTCTCTAATGTGGCGAATCAAAGCTGAACATTATCGAAAAGCTAAGCTATGTATTAGGAGGAACTCAATAGAATCAAAACCCCGCAAAATTTTAAATATTTTATTTCATAAATTTACTAAAATACGCAAATTATAAGTTTTTTTAAGTTATAAAAAGTGAAAAAAGAAATCTAATAAGTCATTTCAGCAAAATTAATTTAAATAATTTCAAATTCGAAAAAGACGTTAAATTTATGTATGAGTTATTTAAAAAAAATATCATCCAATGCCAATGATTATAAAATAAATCAGAAGCAATGTTCATTCAACTAAGCAGTGTCCAAAAACTGAATAAAAATTCATGAAAAACTCAATAAAATAATTAATAATAGTGCAAAAATAATCATACCATTAAAAACGCCTTATACTAAAATTTAAGCAATTCTTTTGATACATATATAAAAATGGTTTTCACCGTTATAAGCTGCAATGGTAGGATTCACATTAGATTAAAATTCTGAATTACTGTTTATTACTTACTATATTAGATTTGCTGGTGAAAGTTTCGTATCACCCGCAAATCACATCCGAGAACTAGTGGATCTTTTGGACAAATATTCATTCAGGTCAAACATTCGTTGTAACTTTTGCTAGCGACAGCATCCTTGTCACATAATATGTTGAGGTCAGTCTCAAAAGAACCTTCGGATAGCTTCAGAATGTGGTATCGAAATAGAATAGCGGTCAACCTACGTTTGATCTAAGAAGTGTTTCATCCGATGGCCATGAGTTCATTTTCGCGTTTATGATGCATATAAAGAGCAAATATCATAATCGTCAGTAAATTTGACCTGTTGATGAATTTACATTTCAACCTTTCTAGTCCCTGAAATAATCTTTTTTTTTTAATTGTGTTGGCCTGTCTAAACGTGATCATTTAAAAACCTAGTAGTAGGGTAAAATTTAGCATATGGTTAAAATTGTCGATTTCTAACTAATTTTAATGAATTCTGTCAATGGAAGAGTTTCTCTTACTATAAATTTGGCGCTTCAACACTGTAATAAGAAGCGCCAAAGCCCCATAAAAGACCCAAAGTTATCTCACAAAGAAAACTTAAGCGGACTTCCTCTTAAATATATTCAATAATTCAATTATATTACCTAGCACGTTGCTGCCACATAAGGAATAATTTTGGAAATATTATTTGAAATAGCTATCATGTTTAATAAGGAATGATAGAAGGAATGATATTTATTTTCTTGTCGACAATGAATACATTCAATGAAATTGAATAATATATAAAGAAGAAGAAATAATATTTGTTCTATTTTTTTACTTTATTATTCCAATATTCTTTAGGGTAGATGGTATTTTTTGTTTTTCTGCCTACAGCAAAACAATTAATTTTCTTGGCTATCCATCTCCTGAGCTTCCAACATACAACTGGCCAAGTGAAAAACGTGGATTTTCTAGGTTCAAAGAATCAGTTGGCAAAGTATTATCGACATCGTACGAACAGTACGGCAGCGCATAAAATACGAGCAAACAAAAATTCATTTTTATATATTAGATTCAATAATTGTACTATACCTATAACCTACGCGCAAGTGCAAACAATAAGTTAACAAAGTTTTATCGCAATCGGATGAACATATGAAATACGAAAAAACAAAAATTCATTTTTATATATTAGATTACAGAGTATAACATGGGAATATGAAGTAAGTTTTCAAAAGCAAAAAGGAAACGGCAAACTAAACGATAACTGAACGCAGGGCCATTCTGAGAAGCTGCAATTTATTTTGTTGGAAAAGAAAAGAATGAAATATGATACCTTGATTTAAAACCGATGACATTGCAAAAAAATTATGTCAGCAGTTTCGCTTAAAATAAATTCAAGTACAGAATTTTTTTAAAAATGTACCTGCAAGAACTTTTTTTCTAGAAATATTTTTTACTTTGTTATAAACTATGTATATTATTTTCATTGAGCATGCATTCATTTTAAAATGTTTAAATGTTTGTTTAAAAAATATACTATTATATATAAATTTAAATTAATCATAACATCAAATTAAAACGAAAAGCAAATACTCCATAAATTTTCTAGCTACTCTTTACTAGATGACAAACCTTAGACGAGCAGTAGAATATTTTATTTACTTTTTTCAGTTTTTTTCGGTTGATGAAGAGATGCATTCTCGATTATTGCATTTTATTTGAATTCAATGAAGCTTAAAGAACATGTAAACATGTACTCCAAAAATAATTTCTTTCACTACAAATAAAAAAGAATCATTACCTGGAAAGGTGCGAGTTTAAAATTGTTTTTAATGCATTCTATTTAATTTTCAATGATGCTGTAATTTTTTTAAGTATAAGAAACATTCATAAATCCATTCAAATGATTTATGCTGTAAAATTAAAAAAAAACAGGCTCATAAATGTTTTTTTTATAAAGGTGGAAGGCACACTTCAAAGGATTAAATACATTAACAAATAAGCCGCATTGGCGTGACTTTTAATTTCCATGATTAAATTCTACGATGGTAAGATTCATCTTCACGAACAATTCTCGGAATATTTTACTATCCCTAATCCATCTCTTTCAGATTAGAGTTGCCATTGAATGATTTAAAAATATGTCACAGATGATACATTTGATATGAAATTTTCTGTGTATGTTTCACATTCCGGTTCTCCATGGCTTATAAATGCTTCAAAATAACTTCCAAGTCACTAACCATTTAGCACATTTTTTCCATCCTCGTACGTTTTCACCTAAAATGGTGAATTAGATAGAAGACGGAAAGAATTTTTCTCGATATATGTAAACAGCTAAATTTTTGGGGTCTCCTTTTGACCCCGAGAACCTGGCTGCCCCCTAATATTTAACCTGTGCCTAATTTTTATGTATAAAATATGACAAATCTAGAATGGTGCCTTTTTGATTAATCTCTGCAGTGCCAATATCTTATGTTTATTCATGCATTTCCGGCACATTTTCGTTTCCAATATAAAATATCATTTTCTTCATTTTTATTACTTCAAACTACCGATATTGTAATGATCTGATTGTATTAAGTTGAACTAAAAAGTATAATATTTTTTTCATTTATAGGATATCGATAATGCTGCTCTAGAACAATTTTTTCGAAGCAAATACAAGGATACCTTGATAAATATCGATAAATGATCTTCAGTATTCAGCACCATTATTAAAACTATATTTATTAGAATTTACGGGGACAGTTTTAATAAATCAACTAAAGTAGAACTAGTTTTGTATCAATTACTTTTGATGCTGAAATACAATTGGGCATTTCATTATAGACACATTCAAACATTTAGGCTTTTAATTAAAAAAATAAACGCATTAACCACTTGTAAGTTATAGGAATATTAAAATAATTTAAACCCTTTTTCCTCAAAAGATATGCCAAATGAAAAACGATTATTAAGTAGAGCTGAAATGACTTTTTGACGCAATTTCGAGTAAAGAATTTTAGATAAGTTCGGAAGGCATTACATGAAAAGCATTCAAAAGCCTGCAACATATGATTTCAAGACACATTTTAAGCAATCTATTTCTTCCCCACAAGCAATCTCTTCACGTGGACCTCTTCTTCTGTTGCCAAAGCGAGGACATTCAAGAGTTCCAAAACTTCTTTTTGCACAGATCCAGGGCACTCCTCGTCCACGAGCCGAGATTTATCCATTATTTCTAGGACAGCATCTTTAGCTCGAGATCCGCACTTCTCAACGGTTTGAGTCACGAAACAGTGGGCCTGAATAGACACGAATCTGTGGGAAACCACATCACATTAGCTTCACCCTAAATGTTTACAGAAAACAAATTTGCATATTGAAAGTCCTACATTATCTTTTTTTACTCACAAATACATTTATTCATTACTTAAAAAAGAAATTGTTTTATAAGAATTCTCCATCTGCATACGCATGATGAAAATCTTTATTTTAAAATGATTACACAATTCAACATTTTTTATAATTTCAACTATGGAAAAGAAATGTTCTTATCGAATTTTTTTGAAAAATACTTACAGACAATCAAACACTCTATAGACGTGGTTCTCATCTCCGTTTGCATTTCCTGCGTTCATTACTTGTTCATACAAATGATTGATGGCATTCCTCGTGAATCCTTGACACTGTTGTTCGGCGTGTTGAAAGATATCTTTCAGACATGGTAAATTCTGTACAACATCTGCGAAATGAAAATGATGTTATCTGGAGTGCTTCATAAAATAGTGAAAACTTCAAAAATTAATAATGAAGACGCAAGAAAACCTTATTTTATTGAATGATATTCTGAATTTAGTTCGACATTTTGGGAAAGTGGGGAGTTTGGAGAATCATCTAAAAAAAACCAAGACTGCATTTACTGTTTGGGAAGTTTAGCAATTTTAGTATAACACCTGTTCGGCTTGCGTTAAATTTAACTTATGCCGAATGTTTGCTTTCATTTTTCAATATTTGAATACATACTTGCATTCACGTGCCAAAAGCTGTCATTTCTGCCTTAACATATACCTAAGGTTTTATTTGAATAACAATTGATATTTGACAATCAAATATTTCGGCCTTTCTTTTTTCCAAATTCAATTTCTGCACAAGTTACACGTTTTTTATTCATATATAAATGGCGACGCCATTCTTTTACCGTCTTGATAATCTTATTTTTCTTTGAAGGAAAAAATTATCTATTTCATTTTAATTATTCGTAGATAGAAATGTGAGTGTACTTGAATGCAGCAGCGTGTCCTCTCGGCAAATTTCCGTCAGTGCTTCGGAGAATGTCTCAATTTCTTTCACTTCTGCGGTTTCGATTCCACAGCTTTCCGCATAGTTCCTAACGCACCTGAATGCTGTTTGCAGAATCCTGAAAATGGAATAAAACTAAACAGATTTATCTTTATTAATCATGTTTTAAAAGAATTGTCGGTTTCCTCATGCACTATAAATGTAATGCATTTCGGGAAATTTTTATTTAGTTCAGTAGACATGCAAATCATTATTGATATACTTTTGAGATGACACGACACTTACTCATGGGCACAGCCTGACGCGTTGGTGAGAAATCCATTGAAATGTCATCGAAGAATGCGTAGAGTTAAAATTATTGTTATTCTTTTCTATTATTCGGGATATTCTTTTTGAGACACTCAGATTTTAGCTCTTGTCCATGAGTGCTTGTGACATGAATCAATCTGCCAGGAAGTTCCTGAAATGAAGATTTACTTGTGGAGTGTGAGAGAGGCGACTCCTTTCAAGAATGTAAAATGTTCGAATGAAGGTTGCAAGGAGAGGAGGGCTTCATGAGTCACTGAAAGTGTTCAGTCATTCATACTTTCCGAAGGTCGATACGCAGTCTTTACGATTACCTAATTTATCTTAGTAGAAGGCTCGAATATAACCATTCTGGGTTTGAAATATTGAGCAAAAAATGGCCTAACCTAGCAGCACACCTGGGAAATATAGAGACTATAAAACTAAATTGAACTGCCTTACTTCTGGAGACTTGAAAAAATTGAATTGATCATGATAAGGATTATTCATAAAGCAGAGCATTTTTAAAAAGAAAACGATGGCAGCGTTTCCGAACTCCATTTCCGCAATCATTTCTTAAGAATTAATCGCTAAGTAATATTCTCTGTAACTATACATACTGACAAACTTTTTCAAGTTCCTCTTCAGTTTCTGGAAATGAAGGACGTGAACTGCTGCGGAGACAAACGGATGATACTCTCTCGTTACAAATATCGCTTGTACCAAAGACTCCTGCAATAGAAAGAGCTTTTTGAAACATAAATTCAATGAAAGCGATTTTTTAAAACACATTTTGCGCACAAGAAAGGAGAGGAAAGACCACTCCCATTTGCTTAAAGACGCTTTTACCTAATTGATTGGACTCTTACGAGTGGACCTGAGTGAGCGAAACCGAGTGTGCATTGTTCAAATTTCCTCTCAAACAGAATAACTGCTCGGTGTTTCGCTTTTATGATGCAAAATCAAAAGTTTTTTTTTGCGTGATGTTTTTGAGTTATTATCATCAGACTATACCGTGGGATTTGAAAAGTATATCATGTTCTATAATGTGCTATTTTGTATTACAATTACAGTATTATCTTATTTTATAGGAGGTTTTACTACTGTATTACCTCTTGTAGTTAAAAATATAAATATTACCCTACAATAAAGTAAAAATAACACTTATTGAAGAAATTAATTTAAACCAACTAAATATGTCATTACTTTGCAAAAGACTCGTCACACTCGACGTACCTTATTAATGGTATGAAGAACAAATAATATTAAAGTAACATAAAATTGGTTGAAATAAATCAAACAAATTCAAAAGCTTCCTATAATTCATATCGCAAATAGAAACTTGAAATCAGATTTTTTTCTCAAATGCACTCAGGGAAATTAAAATAATAAATTAATAGAATTAATACTTACAAATGAATGAAATAAAGTTTTAAAAAATACTCTTGTGTAATAAGTACAATTTTTGAAAAAAATATTTTTAAGAGTGATAAAAGTAGAAAGAAACGATAACATGAAGGTGTGAAACAATTAAAGTAAAGTATTGGCATCGGGAACACACAATTATAAAATTTTAGTCCGTTATGAAGCAAATGAAAAAACAATTATAAAATTCCTCTTTTACAAACTTTTGACTAGACAAATCATATAAAAGTAAGTAGAAAAGATCAAGATCAAAAGCAAGAGCAAAGTTAATGGAAAATAATAGGCTAAAATTAATGATTTAAATCTAAACAAATGAATTTAAAGAATTTGTCTAATTGTAAACTCAACGCTTTATTTTAGATTACGATATTTGATGTCTGATTGAAATTTCTTTGGTTAATGCAAATGACAAATGCAAGTAATTTACCTGAACAGTTATTAGATAATTTAAATTCAACCGAAGAACGTATATATGAATTACTGCGAAATGTAGGTTAATCTAAAGGCAAGATAAGGAAAATCCTGAAATGAAGCTTCACTGCAAATCTGATGATGTGTCAAGAAAATATTTGAGAAAATTGTATTTTGCTTTCATAAAGTAAATTCTTAGTAATGGTGTAAAAAAAGAATAAAAGTTGTTCTAACTCTTCGATATGGATTGTACTAATTCGAACATACCCTTTCCATATGGGAGACATATTTTTGCATATTTCTACCTCCCAAACAAAATAAAATAATAGAAATCTTCGAAAATGTTTATTTTTTGTGAAGGAATAGTATTTTTTTAAGCGATAGTAATAAATGTAGGACTCAGGAATCACTACTATTTTAGAATCACCCATATTTAATTACATTTAGGGCGGACAATTACATTAACATAATAGAAATGAACATTAAACATATTTCGTCGAATACGTCACAGGATTAATTCACATGCTAATATCCAGAACTACGTCGCGTCTTTCGTTCAGAGACCCGTCTCGTCTCACACGTCTTGACTTTCGTTCAGACCCGTCTCGTTTCTACTCCGTCTAACAAGCATCAACACCTGTTGGCCAGCAGATGGCGCTCGTCATCAGGCGTTCGTCACTATATAAATGTAAATATTTAAACGAAATCAAATAGTTTACGGCAGTTAAATAGGAAGAGTATTTGACTGTCAGTATGAATAATTTCGATAAAAGCGTGCGTTCGCGTCATCGAATGAAAGATTTACACTCGCCCACTTTCTTTCATTCATATTTAGATTTTTTATTTTGAAATTTTGTTAAAATGCTGAATGAGTAACAATACAAACCGTGTTAAGAAATTTCTTATTATTAAAAATACCAACTTCAACATATAGGTTATTTATTAAAATGCGTTTTTGGATAGGAAAGAGATAAGGGCGTTACGCTAACCTCTTAAGCTATATAACTAATCAATGACGTTATTGTAAAAGGACTGATGGTTTTTATGTAGGATGGAATGAACTTGGACTTCGAGCTACCTCTCGTATCTCAAGTGGCAGAAAGCTATTTCCACGACAAGTTGTGTTGATGTGGTGTAGGAATTTGGAAAGTGGGCGCCAACTCAGATGTCGTCCTCATCATCTGACCACGGTTCAAAATTACGAGGTCCGCCCCAAAATAACCCTAGTGTTGCTTTAAAACGCGACGTTAATGTAACCAAACTAAACCACGACAAGTTGATGAAACTGATACTAGTTTTATTGATATAAATATGATCCTAATGTACTTAAAAGTAGTTTATATATTTGAGCAGAATGTAATTTTAAAAGCTTATAGTTGATTTTTCTGTCTAATGAAACCCTTTTTAAATGAAAGGTCTCATTTCGTTCAGCTTCCTTATGGCAAGTAAAACATGAGTGATGTCATTGACTGACGATAACTGCGATGATTACTTGCTAACTATGAGTTATGATTCATTATCAATTAATACAGAGAGTCGCTAAACTAACTAGTCACTGTATTAGCATTTTTCTTTTACAAGGGTATCAATGAATACAACTGACTTTTCTAGGGATTTTCAGCTTTTATTCATAAAAAGTAACTCCATTCAATCGTCCCAACACTTCCATTACATTACAACATTTCTTCTTCCGTGCTAGTTGTGAGTAAATAGTTGTGAGTTTATAATAAAACAACCGTCTACATTTATCACATATTAAATCAGCTGCTGACGGCTGTGGGATGTAAATGTCTGGCATTTTAAATATAAACATATTGAAAAAAATAAATGCCTTTGATGCAGAAAATATTTAGATAAAAAATATTGCAATACACAAAATTCTCTTACCTTCTACCACTTTATTTTTGGTATAAATGATAATATCAGTTTAAACAAATAGTTTTTAGTCTCCTAGCGTTTCTGAAAAATTAGATCATACAAAAAGATTTTTGAAAACTATTGATGTATTTTTTTTTTCCATAAGTCTTTAATAATATTTAAAGTGTGATTCAAAAATTTTACAATAATTTTAAAATTGTGTAGTAAAGTGGAGTTTAATATTTCAAATTGTACATACTATTTGGGCTTTTGAGGAGAAATAATATATTCTACGTGATGAAATATAGATTTTCTTAATGAAGAAAAAAAGAAACCATATAATTGAGACCCAAATTTCCCTATTATGCTAAGTACGCCTCATTGGATTTTTGAGTGAAATTTGAAGGTATTTCTGTAGTAAAGGAAGAATTTAGAAATTTTCGATTTAAATTATTATATGAATTCACACACACAAGAATGAAAAGTGATCTTAATCTTACCATTCCAAGAAATGAGAAGAAATGCAATTAAAGTCCACATTGTGATCTATTGAACAGTTCTATCCGAATAAAGAAACTTGATATTATTTGACCCTGCCACACGAGTCGATTCCAGTGCGAGTTCTAGAACCGGAAACTGCGATTAGATTTCACTTACAAGGTCGGAAATCCTGCCCGTTGTTGCATTTCTAATAACTTTTATTTTATACGAATGCCATGATTAACAGCATTCCTTTTCAATTAACAACCCAAATGTAAAGAAAAATTTAAACTCAGTTTTTTTACCTTTTACTGAAGTAATTTATGTAAATCTATAGCATAATATTTTTAAAGATCGTAATTGACTTTTTAAACAAGAAAATGTTTTAAATCGACAAAAAATACGACGATAATCGACAAAAAAGAAAACCCACCTTCAAAATAAAATCCGGCAAAAAGTTGTTTCATCGATCAGCAGCCGATCGATTAGGCAATTTTATTTTCTTAGTAGCCAAATAAAGCAGTTTTAATAAAATGGTTTAAATAAATATGTTTTTTAAGATACAAATTATATGAATGATAAAATATTACGATAGTTGATCAGTAAGCATAGCTGGTCAAGTTTCTATAGGTGCCATTGCGTTTACTTAATTAAAAATACTTATAAAATCGAGCATCTGCTTCAGCAATAATCGGAATACAAATACGGATGCCATGCAGCCTGGGTTCATAATAGATAAATGAAGTCATTAGCATATTAAAATATATTGAAAACTGAAACTAAATGGATTACTTATTAAAAGAGAGCCTTATATTGTGCGGTGTTTAGAGCTACGGTCCAGTTCTTTGATTTTTAGTAGCCAATAAGATTCTTTGGTGTTATGGTCAACATGATAATCAGTTAGTGCAGGTTTTTGCAGATGATTTTGTTATTCTTTTAAAGGCACCTGCTTCCTATAAATTTAGAAAAATAGGAAAAGATTCTATGTGTAAATTTAAACCCTGGAAGAATATATTTAATTTAAGTTTCAGTAAAATCAAATCGAAATTTATCATGTTTGGATACAAAAAGAAGAGCAGGCACTCCCCAATAATTCATTTAAATAGTGAAAGAGCTGGTTACTCTTAAGAACTTCATTACTTTGGAATTACATTTAACTCTACTTTTTCTTTCATTCTGCATTTGAAAATAATCTCAGAGAAAAACCGGAAAATTCATGAAAAATTGAGAATGATTGTAAAAGTGACTTGGAAAATGAGAGCGAAAACTATTAAGGAAATGTATTTAGCAGTTTTTGAAAGGATGATTATTTTTTAGAATGGAAGTATGGTACCATGATTATGTTAAACTAAACAATGAAATAATTTAAATTGAAAGATATCCTTTCCTTTCGATTACCATGTCTTATCGTACAGTATCAATAACGCTTTAAAAGTTTTAAGTGGTCTTAAACTTGTCGAAAAAGCGAAAATGCTTGTTGGAGTGAACAATAAGATTCATTGTGTCAAACTGATTGAAGTTAAGAATAACATTAACTCTGAATTTGAAGATTAAAGAATGGAAAGTTCAAAGACTGAATTGGGAACATTTAGAAAAGGAAAAAAAATGTGAAAACGATTTACACAGATCAAAAATAAATGACAAAATTGGTTGCTGTTTTGTAAACTTTTGCTGATTGAATCTGAAAATAATTTTTTTAAACTTTCAGATAATTGTTCGGTCTTTATGGCTCAAGTTTTGGCCATGAAACTATGTAGTTGTTGAATATATAGCGAATAACAGTGGGATAACTGTACAAGCAGTACTGAATCAACATCCAACTTATGGCTTTAGAATCTTTGAATGAAAGAATAAGACATTAAATGATATTAAAAATAAAACAATTTAATACGACAAAGGAATTAAATTAGGTTGGGTAACAGCCCATTGAAGGCATATAGGAAATAAAATAGCCCATGAAATTGCAAAGCTCACAACCCAAAAATTACAAGTGGCTTACAAATTTTTTGATTCAATAGCTCAAATAAAAGAATATTAAAATAAAAAAAAAATTGTGGGCATTTGGCAGGACAGAAGATGGTCTACCCCAATAAAAAGTTGAGTCTCAAAGGAATTTTATGATAAAATAAACTTGAAATTAAACTTTTTACTTAATCAGATCTTTACTGGGCACGGCATCTTCGAAATGTACCAAAAGTGATTCCTGTGAAGCAGCGGCACAAAGAGATGCTAAACTTCATTTAGAAACATGAAAGAGAAGATCTGAAGTTAAACGTAAAAACTATCACAAAATACCAAATGAGAATATTAGAAAAAAAAAACAATAATTATTCCTAATTGCATTTTACAATGGCAATTTCAAATGTAAGCTGCATGAAAAACTCTCCTTTTGGGTCTTAGGTTTCAAAGCCTTTCAAAGGATTTCTTAATTTCTAATTAATTAGTTATTTTACAATTACAGAGTATGTGATAGATTAATATATCTTTTTTTATTCTATCTACAAATGCTCTCTTAATTTTTGTACATTATTATTTTCTATTACCTTCTTCTATATTATTATTTTTTACATTAGTATTCAGTAATAATTTCTGTTTTTGTTGTTTGATCTAAAATTTTTTCATTATTTATAAATTTCTCTGAATACTGGTATGCATATAGCATATAGCTGGTATGCATATAGTATGCATATAGCATTTCATGATGCTAGGTTGCTTTATACTTTCTAACATGTATGCTTTGAGACTCTATCGACACCAGTCGGCTTTCAAGCGCCGTACACCATTTTGGGCAGATAAGTGAAGCAGATTAGGGTTAAATAAATAGAAAAATAAACCTAGAAAAAATTATCTAAGCATTTTTGGAAATATCAATTTATTACATTTAGGCAAGTAAAAAGAATTACAAAATATCAAATAAGAATATTAGAGAAAAATTACATTTTATAATGGCAATTTCGGACGTAATCATTTACAAATAATATGTTTGACATTCAAAGGCAAATATTATTATATATATATATATATATATATATTCCATTTGAAGAACCGAAAGGTTAATGAACATAATATTTGATAGAGGCAAGTTTGGGTGGAATTCTACCCTTAAAAAAACGAGACGCTTTCAATAAGTTCTCCGATGTGGATTTCCTCTCGTGTCACCAGCTTTAAGGCACCCAGCAGCTCAATAACATCTAGGCGAGTTGACGGAGGACACTGCTCATCCAAGCTCCCAGCTTTCTTGATTATTTCAAGAATGGGCTTCTTCACTCCAGAATCACAGCCTGACATGGATTGAATTATAAAGCAGTTCATATCGAAGAGAATTCTCCTACAAGAAACAAAGAGTGCTTTTTAAAAGAAAACTCTCTTTACTGAAAATGGTATGATTGTAAATTATGTGAATAGCGAATGGGAAATCATGCATGAAGTTTTAAAGGGGATAGAATGTAATACAATAAACATTGTTTTGGCATAATAATTTAATAATTTAAGATCACTATATTAAATCTTAAATGTTTAATTTTTGTAATTATTCAATAAGATCCATTATAAAGAAGGAAATAAGCATGCACCCACAAGCAATAGTTTAATTCATTACGAATTGTCCGATAGTCGCTTCCATCTCCACCTGCCATCCTTGCTTTGCTTTCTATGCGATTTCTAAGGAAACTAATAGCATTGTTCGAATACTCTCGGCAGGCTTGTTGCTCGTTTTCGGTTTCCGTAGTTGATCTCAGGCAGGACAGATATGGTACAAAATCTATTGAAAAATATGTATAAAAAATCGATAGATCATAAAAGTAAACAATAAAGGCCAGTAAAGATAATAAAGTGGGTGAATTCAATAAGCACTAAATGCGAACAGCGGTAGACTTACATTTGAAAATATTTGCCAGAGAAAACGTATATGGTTCCATATTGATTACTGAAAATTTATCCTGTTATAGCATATTATTGTGTTGTACGTATTACAGTATCACATTGTAGTATACTGTATGTGTCTGACTCATGAAATGACGAATTTTTTGAGACTTAAAAAATTTTGTACCTAAATTCTGCAGAAGCAAGTTGTACTTGATATAGAGATATACAACTCGAATTTCATTTTATCTATTTATGAATTTATAACTCACACTCGATGATTTTGTGACAATAGCATAAAGACACGACAAACTGAAAACCTATAAATATTGCTGTAATGTTCAATTTAGATGAAAATCGTAAGAAGAGATGAAATATTCCCGAGGATATCCGAGCATAATTCCGACTTACCATAATTTTAAATTTCCGAATGCGATATCAATAAACCGCCAGAAATTCATTTCACACGGTTTAATGGCAACATAGGAATGATGTTGGGGTAAAATTGTCATTCAGAAGAAAAATTAACAGAAAAAAAAGCATTTTTTTAAAAGATTAAATGGAATTTTTTGATACAAACTCGCACTCCTTATTTATATAAAAAAAACTTTATTTCATCTCTATAATTGTTGAATTCCTTTACTTGGGTAGTATATATATTATATAAAGCTATTATTCTATTTATATATTATATAAAGGTAGTATTCTATACTTATATAAAGCTCAATGTGTGTGTGTTTTGGCGCCCTACAGGCCAGACCATTCGACCTACAGCTACCAAATTTGGCTCATGCATACCTAGGAGGGCGGGAAGGTGCACCTGGGCCTATTTTTTGAATTTTTAATTAGAATTTTAATTATTAATTAAAAAACTAACTTTCCCGCAAAAAAATCTTTTCATTTCCCCACCGCCAAATGAGTAAGGCTTCAGTTTTTTTTCCCACGCTAAAGAGGATAGGTTTAAGAAATTTTCGGCAGATTATTTCAAAGCATTCTGTTTATTTTCTTAATGTTGATTCATTTAAATTTAAACATTGTTAATTAATCGATCTCTCAGATCCATTCTGAAGTACTTTTGAATGAAAATAAAACAGAATAAAGGAAATTAAAAATTTCTAACCTGCACAGCGTTACCCCAACTGGAGTAGAAAATTCACTCATTTGCGTTACCATAATTGGCGTTGAAAATTCACGTATGCGCATTGTATTTTGATTGTTGACAACTATTTTCAACGGATACGGAACGGATTTCAATTTGAAGGCTTAATATGTTTTCGACAGATTATTTCAAACGATTCGTTTTATTTTCTTAGTATTTGATGCATTTAAAACTAAACCTCCAGAGTTCATTAATCGATTTGTTCATGATGAATCAGAGAAAATATTGTTGAAAACTTATTGAGACATTATATAAATTAAGAAAAATATTCTTTAGTGTCCATAAGGTTTACATACTCAGCGACTCAGTTCTCAGTACTCATATTTTAAAAAAATGCTTCGTTTCAGTAAAAAAAATATTATATGTATTGCAGTTTAATCATTTCCACTTTAATTTAAAGCATAAATTCTACGGGAGCTAACAGAAAAATAGGGAGATGCATATTACGTTATGGCTGAAGGCCTTTATAATATTATGAGTGAATTATATAATTATTAAAATTTGAAGTTTTAAAATATTTTAATGAAGAAGCAATTGAAATGGGAGTTCCATAAAATATTTAATTATTAAAGCATTAAGATTGGCGAACCGGCTGGTCGCCAAAGGCGGCAAGTTTAATATATAAAAATGAATTTTTGTTTGTTCTTATTTTATGCTCTGCCGTACCGTTCATCCGATTGCGATAAAACTTTGCCAACTTTTTGCTTGCACTTGCGAGAAGACCATAAGCATAATACAATTATTAGCATTTAGCTTGAACGCAATAAAATTTACAAACAAATCGTTTCATACGTTTCTATTATTCATTATTTTAAAATTGACTATTGACAATAAATGAATGATAGAAACGTATGAAACGATTTGTTTGTAAATTTTATATATTATGGAAATTTTCCACTGCAAGCAGTAATTTTTATATTTATTCAGAGATTTGACAAATATATTTCGGTTATACAAGCGTATATTGTGTTGGTTGCTTCGTCAAAAAGTATGCCACTCAAACGTTTGTCACTTAGTAGATCTATCAACAGGTAGAAATAAGCAAAATCGAGCTTCTCAAACAGACTAGGAAAGACAAGCGAAAAATGAAGCAGATCGTTTACGAATTGCAAATTCACATTCTTCAGAATCTCAAGATCCAACATGCGGCAGGAGTCAAAAGACAACATTTATCTGCTACTTGATTCGGATAGAACACGTCAAGACGGGTATTTTGATGTATAACATGTGGGTCCCCTAATATAGTGCCATAATCTATTTACACGAAGAACGTTAATTACGTATCCGACAGTTTGTATTCCAAATTACGATTCATACGACTATTGCAGAATATGGAATCTTCTCTAGGTGACTTTGCAAATGACCAATGAGAGGAAAGACGTGTCTGCAATTGAATGTGCAAATTCCCACAGCTTCGTATAAGGCTAGAAAACAGGTTTAATGAGAATGAGTCGTTAATAAATTATTGTGTAATCGTTGTGGTTCTCTAAGAATTGAGCAAATATGAGAAATAATTCCCATTCTTGCGATTATAAGCGATTATTAGTTTGTGCAAGATAGTGCTAGACTTCCCCACCCTCAGCGAAACTTCGATCTCTTAGCGGGACATTTTCACGATAGACAGATCGGGTTGGATTCCATCACGCAAACAGGAAGTGGTATAGAGCGGCCACCTTACTCCTCGGATCTTAATCCGTGCGACTTTTTTTATGGGGACGTCTGAAAAACGCAGTGTATCTCACACATTCCTCAACATTGGACGACTTGAGAGCAGCAATTGAAACTTGAGTCAGTTGGAACAGATGTTTTTAGAAAACTATTGCGAACTTCGCTATAGCATTTGTTCGAACGGCCACTATTTCGAAAATATGTTGCATTGAAAGTTCTCAATAAACATTTATCTTTCACTTGTTTCTTTCTTCTTTTTTCTCATTTCTTGAAGTTTTCAAAACGCAAGTTTCGCACCTTAATGAGACTATATTCGGGGACTTCACATGTTCTACATCAAAATGCTCTTCTTGGTCTGTTCTATCCGAATCTGCAAATATTAGACACTGCACCATGTGGGACACTCCGTATTATTAATGGAATGTCTAATAGAAAAGATGTGTTCATTCCATGCATTCCTATTATTCCCACCGACATGCTTTTTTATTTCAAACGACTGAAGTTCCTTATTCGACTTGCATTCTCGATGACCACCAACAAGGTGCAAGGTCAATGATTTCAAGTGCGGAGATTAAACATAGAAAATTCACGAGTCGGACAACCAAGAAATTTATTTGTTATTGTTGAAGATGGAAAAACCAAAAAAATATTGTCTACCCTAAAGCACTTGAATAAAGTTAAGAAATAGAATATATATTAGTTATACTTCTCCTTTGTATATCATCCAATTTCATTGAATGTATTCATTGTCGACAAGAAAATAAATACCATTCCTAATTAAAAAAGATAGCTATTTCAAATTTCCAAAAACTACTTGGAAGCTCCCTATATATCACTGTAAACGACTCATTTAAAACAATTCATGTGCAGTCTATAAATTCTAGTAAAAGAAGAAAAGGCAAAATTTTAAATTATCAATCAATTCATGCGGTTTGAATTAAATTGCATTTATTAAGTGAAAAATTATTTTAACTTACCTCGATGAAGTTCTGAATTCTCATCGCAAATTTGAGTCGTGACATCAATAAACCTTTCCGAATCTTTCAACATTTGACGGTATCCGATATCTATTTCACCATCATTGTTACTGTCTCCAGCATTATTTGAATTGCAGCTCTTTAAAGAATCGGCGATGCACCGTTTCATTCTGTACAAGTTTCTAATAAAGTTCAAAAAGAAGAGTTTAAAACATGCGAAAGTTGGATTTTGAATGATTGATAGCACTATTGGATTGGTAAAAAAATTTACCATTTTGATTTGCAATGGCAATTCTGAAATGATAATTAACTTTTTGAATCGGCACGGATGTGGAATTCGTTGAAAAATTAGAAAAATATTCACCTTTTCTATTATGGCAATAATACTCTGT
>JAPMOR010048088.1:246192-281532 GCA_026543865.1 Argiope aurantia | reverse complement strand
ATCCAAAATTTCATTAATTTTGAGTTTAATTTTTAAAAGATATGAAAGTAAGTCATTCCACTTGTACTTCTAAAATTATGCTTCATTACAAAATGCACTTTAAATGTAATTTCAGAAAATAAATAGATTACGAGCATTCGTTCTGTAAGTCCTCCATGGTTCCAGGAAATTCTGTTGGTATAGAACGAACTGGACAGGCCCTTTCAGCTTGTAGACGGCACACTAAATTCTCTGCACCCAGTGCCCCTGAAAATTAAAGAAAGGCTAAGCAGAAATATTTAATGATTTCAGAAACTAATGTGTATGCATAACAATATTTTATTTACAGTTAGTGTTATTATTTTCATTCCTTGTATCGAGCTCCTTTTTATGACCTATATCTGTGTCAATATATCCTTTCACTGTCCAGATTTTAAAATCTTTAATATCCAGTTATTACGAAATACGAGTACCAATTTAAAGTACCAATGGATCATAAAAAAAAGATGAGTGTAAAGAATAAAATGAATTCTTTACCACAAATTATGCACAAAAATGGTTACTTTTGCATATAATCCCAGTAACGATTCAGGAAGGAAGGATCGATTTCTTCTTCAAAGACGTGAAATAAGCTCTTCATTTATATGGAATGTTTTGTTTTTTTTTAAGAAAAGAATATAGATTAGGAATGTTTAATATTTATTTTATACATTCGCAAATTTGGAATGCTGGGTGGTCATCTCGTTGCTAAGGGTTCGAGCATCTTCGAAAGACTTGATCAACTCGTTGAATAAGATTTTCTATTGCGACACCGTGTGTCCTTGCCCCCCTGCATGGATAATACGACTTACCGCCGAGTGATTTTCATGTCTTCCCAGAATCGAAGAACTAACTGAATCGCCAAAGTAATAATTCCAGACTAATGAGGATTTTCGAAACAGGGTTATGCCTCCCCTCCTATCACCGAAGGCAAAGAATTTCAAAGGCGGGTTTGGAAACCTCATCCATCAATGTGACAAATGCCTGGTTTCACGGCGAATATGTCGAAAAGTAACCCTGATTACATATAACACTTGATAATAAATTAATTTTATTCTCTATTCTTGCCTTTTTTCTATTGTCACTCGGAGACAGAAAAAAAGAAAAGGTTCTTCTCAACATTATGAATGAGACAAATAATTGCATGGATATTCAAAATTGTTGGACCAAAGTTTAAAGTTTAGATTCATTTGTCACATTGAAGAAAGCCTCTATTGGGAAGGTGTTCTTCAATTCCTCCAGCGTCAGAAGTGCTGTGAAATCATGTTATTGAGCATTATTGATCGCAAGTTTGGTCTGAGAAGTATGAATTTGTAATTTTTGGACATCCCACCAAATTCTACACCTTCTAGTGCCCCTAGGTTTCATCTGCCCATTAACAAGTTTTCGCGAAATTTGCATGATCTCATGAGACGTGATATTGTCTATTTCCGCCCAGCCCAGATTTCTAAAACCTCTCTGCTAATTTAAAGAATTATTGAAACGATGAAATGAATGTAGTCTATTACAGAAAATTTTCAATGCTCAACGTCAATTAGTATCACTTAGAGGATGAGAGCTCATGAATTTATTTTTTAAACTGATTTCATTCATTTATTTTTTACATTGCCCGACTTAAAGGAATGGATAAACAGGAAGCAATAATTGAAGAATAATAGCCGCTTTTTTGAAACGGCATAACTTTAAAAACAGTAAGTGAACTTTTCAATGTAGTCGATTTTTTTTTTATTCCTAGAATTTTATTTTTTCAATTGTAATGCAGACACATACTAAGTAAAGTCAACATTAAAAGTAAGCAAAACGTTTATTGTTGACAATCGACTGACCGTTTCACTCTTTTTAGGGAGTTCTAAATCTCTAGATCTCCCTGGTTGCGATTTATCTCTTTGGGATTTCTTAAAGACTCTATGCGTGTACCACCGAAGACAAATGAGATGCAGAAATGCATGATCAACTATTTCACGAATGACTTGATTCAAAGTTTGCGGGTAGATTTAGACTGCAGTATAGATGTATTCTTTGTGCCAGATAAAAAAATGACATTAAGAAGAAAAAAATTATTTTTAAATTTTGCTCAGATACGCATTTTTCCCCTAGGAAATGAAGATTAGAAAGTTCTGTGTCTGAGGTGGAGCTTTCCTCTACCCCCTTCATCTCTAAATTTGCAAATTCCAAGGAAAAGTAAACGAGTCGTACCATGCTTAAAAAAATTAATAACTCATATGAATTTTTTTATTTACATAAATTACAAATTTTATCATTAATATTATTTCTAACTTAGCATTGACCCTCGTTGTCTTAAACACGGTGTTTTTGAAAAGGAAAATGACAGAAATCTGAAATTGAAATTGTTTCTTCTAGTGCAAAGATAAAGTAGTCTTCTAGTTTTCTCTAGTTGCAAAGATAAAATAGGAGAAATGAAAATTTTTGTCCCCCCCCCCATGAAATACTCCTTGAGCCTCTAGGAAGTGAGCACTGGAGAGTTCTCTTCTTTGGGCAAAATTCTCGCTTCCCCCAAATTTGAAAAAGATTGTATTTTTCTCATGAAACGAGCTATGACTATAAATTTTTAAAAATGGTGGTATTTGAGATTTCTTTTATTAATTATTGCATTAAATTTTTTATGCGTTAAAGTTCTCTCCTAAAAAAAATATTTTTTTGAAAAAAGTTAGAATGTTATTAAAATTAGGCTATTTTCAAGATATTTTTTTACATGATTCATTTATGTCAAGTAACCAGGTTTAAAAGCATGCATAGTATTTAGATATATTATTTTTTAGGAAACACTGTGTTGTTTAGCTTAGTTATATTAACATTTCGTTTAAAGCAACACTAGGGCTACTTTGGGATTTTGAACCTCGTAATTTTAAACCTCGGTCAGACAACGAGGAAGACACCTGAGCTGGCACCCCCTTCTCGACACCACGCCACATCAGCTGGAAGACGGTTAGTCATGACGAATTTAGCGCGCAAAAGATCCCCTTACACGACGGTTCTTGGGTGGAATCGGGGTACGAACCTGAAACCCTCCGGTTTCGAAGCTAAGACCTTACCACCAGGACACCGTGGCCTCGTATTGTTTCACTAATGTTGCTATTAAAACATAAATGGCCTAGAATGTTTTTATTTATTTATTTACCTCCATTTCATTTCAGAAGAGAAAAAATTTAAGAAAGTTTAAAAGCAAGACTTTATTAAACTGAAACGACACATAATCTTATTTAAACTAAAAATTAAATCATAGTTATTTTTTAAAAATTAAAAAAAAAGCTCACACGTTAAGTGTAAAAAATTATTTAAGCAACATTTTAATGCAAATCTTTTATTTCACAGTATTGTTGCCAATAAAATTACAAGATAATGCAGAATAATTTCACAGTTCTTGCTTTACTATATAATATAATATTTTCCTTAATCACTTCAGAATATATGAGTTTTGGCCTCGATATGAAAAGCATGTTCTCTTCAAATTTTTTAAACTCATTTCCTTTGATAAATTTATTTCAACCATCCTATTTTAGCTGCCTTTTATCCTTTCTGTAGATATAAAATTTATCCATGAATTTTCCTCCATAACCTGATGAGTTTAAATAACTCTCTTACATTGTTTATATTTAATGAAATAGCGACTATGCAGCTTCTGCAGTTGGATGAAATTTTTTTGACGACAACAGCAATCCTCGCTTGATCTACTAGCTTATAAAAGTAATCATATACCATCCTATTCAAGAAGTTTATTGCATTTATAAGAAATGAACTTTTTTTTGGCTGCTTCGGTACTATTATAAATAGAATTAGAGTCACTAAAGATTTAGTGAATATTTTGCGTGTATTCACTGCGATTTAACAATTCCTTCAGTTGCAGTTACTCTCTATTATGATATTCCTATTATGATACGTCACAGCCATCAACCCGTAAAGATAGAAAAAGAATTTCTTACAATCTGCACAAAACTGAAGCTCTGCAGACATATAGGACTGTAGAACCAATTAATGATGTTATTCTTACTTTCCCACCACATAAACGTATTCTGGTTTTCTGCAATAAGAGAATTAAGAAAAACAAGATCAACAGTAACAACTTACGTCTTATTCCTCTCGTATGCCTCTATAGAATCTTTTTTTTTTTGTTGTAAACGTATATATACATTCATGCATAAACGATATATATATATATCTATATGCAAAATAGAATTTCATCGGAAAAATTGCTTAGTAGCTGTTTTGTGTATCGAATATAAATGTTTTCTCTTTGAAACAATACTTATTTGGTGTCCCATAATTTTAAATAGTCATTGCTTTCGTGTATTCGTCAAATTTAACTATTTCTTGAACACCGTAATGTTTCTTGGTCTAAACATCAACAAAGGTCTCTTGCTTTGTTCGCACTATGGCAGAAAAAGATTCCATCAAGAAAAAAAAACAAAAGCTATCAGATGGGGATGAAAGCAGCTGCAAATCATTCATGTCCATGCACACTAATAAGGGAGACGGCTAAGAAAGCGCCTTCAATTACTTGCGCATGCAATAATGATAACGAAAATAAATATAAATATGTGAAAGCGTTGCCCTCTTATGTGCCAGAAAGACCGACATCAAAGTTGTTCTAAACCGAAGCAGCAGATATTATCGAAGAAAATAATGACAGAAAAAACTATTATATTATTCTGCATTAACTGACAAAAACAGTTTTAATGTTACAGCATCGTAAAATAAAATAATTTGTACTGAAATTAAGCTTAAATATTTTTTTTTCACTTCGCAGTCATTTTTAATTCTTCATTTATGGCTTACATTCCAAATTTTCAGTTAAGCGAAGGTTTAAGATGTTGCTTAGATTTTAAATTTTGGTACACGCTTCCTTTTCCAAAATAAAGTACACGATAATAAAAAATACATTTGGCCACTGAGGCGTTTAGGGATATCACTGGAGAAACTGAAAGTCAACGGAAAAATTAAATGACCAAATATTGATAGTTTAGCAATCGGTTTGTTTTTATGCAAAAACTACCAATGAAAAAATATTTTACTTTTTATAATATAACAGTTTACAAGAAAATTATGCCAGATGCATTTTAAATCTCATTTAATAATTTCTAAAAGAAATTAAGTTCTTGTATTTAAGAAAAATTGGTTATTTCTCTTTTGATAACTAAATCTATATAATTATAACTAAAGAGATATAACTTAAAGATGAGATTTTTTAAAAATTTCATGGGAGAAGTCAGGAGGAAAGTGAACTCTTAAAGAGAAGAAATTTTTCAGTTTTCATTTATGGGAGATCCTAGGAGTGCTTAACCTAAATTTTATCAATTTTTTTCTTCTATTTTATTTAACCGCAATGGATGAAATAGTAATAAGAAGATGATTAAAACGATTCTGAGAAAAAAAAATGAAATTTGTTTTTTATTTTGAAATAGAGCTAGTCTAAAAATAACGATGTAATTATTCTGTATGAAATTTTTAATTGTGTAACAGAATTATAATTGCAATAGAGTTAAAATTTGCTGGAATTGTATTCTAATTCTTGCTGTTTGTCTTGTTTCTTGATACAATGTATTTCACCCAATAAAGGTGGTAAATCGGCAAATGTTTTGCAGGGAAGAAACAAGTAATCGTATATCTAATGAGCAATATTGATTTTTCTTACCGTAGCAGAATCCTAAAGTAATAACAATGAAACTCCACATCTTGATGGTTTGAATAGGTTAAGGAGGCGAATTCCGATCCAGAAGTCAAGAGTTTCCTTTTCATTTCTCTGAGCAACGGACGCGGCATTCTGTGCTCATTAAGTCATAATTGAGTGACGGAAATCCTTTTCCTGCAGAGGCGCCTAATTATGTTCTCTTCATTAATTCTACTCTTCTATGTGTTAAGGGAAATATTTTTGGTAACTGTTTGCTTACAAACTATTCGAGGATTAATTAGAAATGTGCTATCAAAATCATTTTTACAGTAAAGAGTTAAATTAACTCGTTTTATTTACCAATATATAAGGTCGGTTAAAAAGTAATGCAAAATTCACCGATACTTAGTATTGATGATAAGGAAAGGAAATCTCGATAATAGAAACATTTGCTCTTTGATTTTTCGGAAATGATGCTTAATAAAACACCAATTTTCACTTCATGACGATGGACATTACATTACAGACATTTTTTACAGACTCAATAAACTCTATTACGCATATAAGATCGCTGTCTTTCACACAGAAATCCATAAGATAATTAAATTTATCAGTGAAAATAGAGATCTCTTCTGGTATGGGGGTCTGGGGGGGGGTGAAAACACCCCAGTTTCTTTACATGCATTCCAAATTTTTTAAATATCTTCTAAATAGAGTTTTTCTTTGTTACTATTAACCAAATTATTTTTAATTCTTATAACTGCATCTTCATTTACTATGTCATGTTAACAAGTGAATTCTGAATTTGCGTGTTTTTTTTATACATAATATCTTTCTGCATATTATTATTCCAAATAATTTTTATATACTTTTTCAAAGTAGAAAATCTTCGCAAACGATATCATTTCATTATCATTTTTTATATGTCTGTAAATTCTTTGCATAGTTATTTTTGCTTTTCTACTGTAAATATTTTGGTATCTAATAAAATTCCTGTAACATTCCCATCAAACCGTTCAGTGGCCAGAATGGTTTCGGATACGGGGGTATGAGACGGCGTTCTGTTCTGTCTTTCTCATAGATAGATATCCGAAGATTACTGCACGTGAATTGCTGCACAAATATCCATCATGTGCGGATTATGAAGTCTTGCATTATTGCAATTCAATCCGATGCTCATTGTCGGCAGTTTTGGTCTCTTTGTTTTTTAGATATCTTACAGTTTCTTTAAAAACCAGAAATTTTTGTTCTTTTAAACAATGGTTCTTCCTGATCAAGAAAGTCTCTGAAATTTTCCAGAGCCCTATTTCAAAAGGATGCCGTCATCAAAACGTTGCATAGCTTTTAATAAATTGTGGCTTCTTTGGACGAAAGTATCTGGTTTGCCGCCATTCAGGTATGGCCTAGTGGAATTCGATCGCTGCACTCTAGCGATCGAATTCCACTAGTCGATCAGTTAACGGCAACTATTGAAAGTGGTAAATGCTCAATGGTTCTGATTATAAAATCTTATTTCAATGAGATCGATATAATCGCTGTTATTATTATAGCTTATATTACGTTACATTTTGATGATTTAAATATAATGACATTTTAGTTGAGTTTTAATATGGGTATTTAGATGTGTTAATTAGTAATCATATGATATTTCCCTCTCCTTGCCTGGCTTTCGCGCCTCTCCACAATTATAACATGAATAGCAATATAAATTAGCCATCATCAGCCATGCAGTCCTCTCTTTTAAAACGTCGGAATAATCTCATAAGTTTATTTATGGGTGCTTTCAAACCTAGCCAAAAATACTGGAAATAAAAAGATGAAGTATGCTAATTCCGTTGAATTTTATTTTTTAATTACAGTTGTTCTCGATTATCACTCTTTGTCTACTGTTTGATATCAAACCGCAGGAAGCAAGGAATCTGTCGTAGAAAGCAAAGTTAAAGTTTTAATCTAGAATGATTTTTTTTCTCATAAGCTTAATTTTCTGCAAACCTCTATGCAGTTCAAGGGTTGAGATTTCAACATTTTCATTATCAGTAACTATGGATACAATAAAAAGCTTAAGAATTCCTCTAAAGTAAAAAAGGTTTTAATAACGCATTAAAAACGAGCTTTTTATAGCCAGTGGTGGTAATCAAACTTTCATCGTTAATTTGTGAGTGCTAAAATTTGTTTCAGCACTTTTCGATCCCATCCAGCACAACTTCAGTCCACTCTAAGGCAAATGAACTAGCCATTCGGATGCAACATAATCGTCAACAAAAACAAAAACAAAGCAAGAAGAAAGGGATGAGGTGATTGATTTTTCGCAAACTTTTATTTCAATTCTTTCATGTTTATAACAATAAAATTTGCGATCAGCATTTTTTTTTTTAAATTTTATGATGTGCTACTGTTTTTAAATTTTGTACTTTTGAATATTCTGTATGGTAATATAATATTCCAACATATTAAAACTTGATTAATGAGTAGATAAATAAACTTTAATTATTTGCATAATAAGCCAATTGTTAATGAATTTAAGAAAAATGGATTTCAGGATTCTTTATTTATATCAACGAATTAGGAATGAAAGGCTTAAAATAAATGAAAAAGGAAATTTCATCACATTAATGAAAATGTTTTTAAAAATTGTTTTTATTAAATTAATTTGATAAATCTGTTCGGTTTCAAACTCACAAGATAAGAAACAACGCATCGCTATTCAAAAACGTTTATGTTAAGCTGATTTTACAAAAAGATACATTTTTTTTTCAAATGCATACATTACTCAATATATTAAGAGAATAATTCGTGAACGTATACGTTTTTTCCGGTTTCTTTAGCCCAGAGATTAAAGAGTCGTAGAACGTGACGCCTAATGTCCCTTGGACACTGCTCGTCTAAGGATCCTCCTTTCTGTATCAGTTCAACCGCGGTGTCTTTCGCCCGACCACCACACTGATCAAAGTACCTACTAAGGAAGCAATTCATATCCGAAAGCACTCGCCTATAAGGGAGAAAAGAAAGATCATCTTAACTATCTCTTCTTATCTGAAAGACGAAATGTTTAGAAATGTAAACCATCGTATTATTACTTGAGAGTTCAGGTGTTAAGATATGACAATCAGGCTACAAAAAATACGTTTCTATACCGACTTTAAGAAAACTATACATACAGAATTCCAAAAATTACTATTTCTTGAACGAAATTGTATATATAATATTTTGTAAGTTACTTTCTACCAGATCTAAAAGTAGTGACTATTAATAAACTATTATGTGAGTAGAAGCATTTTTTTTATTTGATACTAAAACAAGACGGGAAATAATATTTCATCATGAAAACATTGATCAACAGCATTCGAGTGCCAAATAAAAAGTTGTCGATAATTTGAAATTTGTAAATTTGCATTAAAAATTATTGTAATTAGTAAATTTGACCCTAAAAGCATAATTTTAAAAGCAATACAAAACATTTAATGCAAAGGAAAACTACTCACAAGAATGAACTGAAATTGCATATCCATATATAATAGCCTTGTAAATTGATTTATGACTAAAGTTAGGTATGTTGTCATTCAAAAAAGTTTTACTTTTGAAAAATTATATTGTACGTTAAAATCACTTTGTAATTATTAATGTATGCACAGAGTATGAAGAAATTTTCATATTTCCATAAAAAAAAGTTTTCGGGTCAATAACTATATTATTTTTTAAGATATGGATAGTATGGATGCAGAATAAAGGTTTTATTTTAACATTTAAGATGTTAAGGCATTAAAGTTTATTAATTCATAATTTCGAAATGAATAAAACCAAACTAATGAAATTTGGTTTCTAGGTGTAATTTTTTGGTAAGGTTTAAAAGTCGTAGAGAGAAATGGTTGTTGTCATTTGAAATTTTGATGTTTCTTCGTACCACAATATGCAGATGGTCTCTTATGAAATTTTTAACCTAATAATCTTTAAGAGACCCTTAATTTTTTTTCTAAAGACACCATTTTTCTAGTATTTTATGATACACGATGCAGAATAAAGGTGGTTGCTTTTTTTTTTCACGACTGTACTTTGTATGACGTGAAAAGTACAGCCAAATATTTTGAAGTATTTTTACTTGTCTTATTTCCTCCCTCCTCACTTCTGTTCGTGCCTACATTATTTATATTTCATTTAGAAAAGTCCGCAGTGCTATTAAAAATACTTACTGGCATTCGTAAATGTCTGATCGAATTATTCTGCCATCCATATATTTTAGTTTTGTTTCTGCAATACTCGAACCCTGAATTCCTAAACCATCACAATTCTGGTCTTCGTTTATATCATCAGAAACTTTCTTAAGGCAAGACATATTCTGAACAAATCCTGTTACAGAAGAAAAAAAATGAAGTTTGTTAGGAGATGGTCTTAATATAAATCAAAGTTATCTTAAATCTTTAAACAGCGTCATTCTGAAATGAGATGGAGTCAATTTATGCTCGCCTCATTTACCCAAAATGGATGGCATCAATTGCACACATTAGTGCTGCTGCTTGTAATGCTAATAAAACTCATTCACGTGCCTGTGTCATGATTCCATCCTGTTACACTTTTGTGTTTCAACTTCGTCTAACAATTTATAACATTCAAGTTCACAAAATAGAACTGCAATTGAATTTTTTTGGTTTCTTAATCATTCGAAAACTTCTCATACTTTATTTAATTTTGCTCTGATTGCAATAGTAATAGTAGCTCTGTGTTTGCTAACATTAAAGCCTAAATGGCCTCAACATTTCTTTTTAGTTGATTGCATTGTTATAAATAAATTATTACGATGTTTCTTCAATTAATTAAAAATATATTCAAACAGTGCCTTTAAGCTACTTTATTCTTAAAAGAATGCAATTCAATGCATGATATCTGTTTTAGAATTTTCTTTCTATTTTTTCATAGTCTAAGATTTTTATGATATAAGATTTTTAGACGAAATGTGAAAAATATTTTATTATAGCAATTTTTTTCTTTTCCATGTAAAATCTCAATAATAAAGCATCTATTAAAAAAATTGTGAAAATATTGATCAGTTTTGAAGTTACACAAATTATGTTAGTAATCTTAATCGTAATCTTAAATCCATACCAGAGGCAGCAGCCTTACATATCGACGTCAACTTTTATGTCCACCGCATCTACAAGTATTTGCTGGACTCCAAAACTGCTACTTGACTGAAGCAACCCTAAATAAACGCAGCTTCATGGGAATGTAAGATGATCTAGGACAGCGGCATCGTTTGATCGACAAGCGCAAGAATGTTTCGTACGTGAATAGACTTTCCCACATTTAAGTATCTCATTCTTTTTCATTTTATTAAAATTCCGCAGGAATAAATCCATTCTAAGATATTTGGAAATTGATACTAAATCCACTGATATCCTCGATGAAAAAATAGCTCCGATAAGTTGTAAATGCGGAGAAGTTCACACTAGTTAAAATTTTTCAGGAGTTTTAGCGAAATTAAGTGGTATTTTCAAACAAATTAGAAAAAAACGAGAAATTTGGCTGTAATTTTTTTCTTTTAAAACAAGAGATTTTTTTTTACTTAATGAATGAGAGAGAATTCAGTACAAATTTAAAAGAGGACGTTCATTAGTGAACCAAAGATATTATTTTTATTTCAGTTATTTTCACAGTTTTAGTATTTATTTTATAAATTGTTATAAAAATTTCGGAATAATTTTTTTCCCCTTAAACTCAGTATTAAGTAATTTCACTCATGTCAACTAATTTATCAATATTTTAAAAATTTTATTAAAAGAACTATTAATTAATTTCTAAAAATATTGAAACATTGCATTGCAATCAAAATGAAATTTAATAATTTTAGGGAGAAATCTGGTTACGAAATTCAGTTTTTACACACCAACAACGTGCTTTATTATTCACATCAGAAATTATTGACCCTAAAATGCGTCAGGCAGTATTCGAGAGGTTCTAAAAGTTGTCGGTATTTGGAACCCATTGGGCTCTGTTTAATTTTATGCATCCCCTTCAAATTTCCTTTTGGAATCAATTCTAAAGGGTTTAGTTTAGTTCAGTTTAGTTATATTAACGTTCCGTTTTAAAGCAACACTAGATCTATTTTGTGACGGACCTCGTGATTTTAAATCGCAGTCAGATGACGAGGGCGGCATCAGACCTAGTACCCATTCTCCGAATTTCTACATCCCACCAGCGGGAGGACGTTTGGCCCCGACAGATTGAACGCGCAACAGAGCCGCTTACACAACGATTCTTGGATGGAATCGGATGAAACGCATCGGTTAGGGAAGAAAAGATTAAATGTATAACACAACATAGGTGTGAATGAATTCCATCAAATATAATCGCATGATTTAAAAATTAAATTTCAGAAAAATCATTTTATTCTATGGTACTCTACTGAATATTCAACTAAGAAATTTTCTTTAGCCGTAAACAGACAACTTACATCGGCGATATACGAAGTATTATTTCTAAGTTGTGGCTCTGAATTGAAATTAAACTTTAAAAAAAAAGTTTATACTGTTGCAGATTACGTAATATTTCTCCCTCGTTTGATCACCTGTAAATCACATTTACACCTGTAATACAAAACGTGAGCATTAGCAAGAGAGAGACGAAATGGACCGAAAGACAATGGGCGATTAACCAGATGATAGCGAAGAGTTTTTACATTACGTTAGGGCAAACTTGGAATTGGCGAATCTTGAAATGCAAACATGTATGTATCATATTGCACATAATTAAATTCCTTTAGATACTGAGAAACCTCTTTTATTCTGCATCTTGGAATTTCTACGATGGAATTAAATGCTGATATCATAGCTTCATTTTTTTTAAATGTAACACTTTCTTTACAAAGTTAACTTTTATTTGTTTATTAATAACTAAATTTCTTTCAGGGATATTATAATCAATGTGCTTTAACAAGTAATGACCTCTATTTCTTTGGGAGGAAGAATTCTGCTTTCATGGATTTTTTTAATTTAGATTTATTTAATATTTATTATGATGAAATTTCGTAATTCAATCTTTACTTGTTTTTTATATGCTAGAGTAGTGAAATTCACTTACGTAATATTGATTTGAATTTTATATATTTATCAAGTATTTAAATGATCTAAATAAATTTTAGATGTTACTAATGGTGCCACTTGATAGTAATTTTTAGAAAAGAAAGGATTCTATAATATTGTTAATAAAGAATTACAAATTAAAAGATGAAATGTATAAAAAATTGAAATAAAAAACGAATTCTCTTTTTTAGCATAATTTTCAATGGCAGAAAATTGCATGCTAAAAGCTGTTTTTCTATCAATTTTTTTTTTTGTTATCAATAGGAGTTTGAATTGAAAAATAAGTCACTAGATCTTTTGCATTATTTAAGGCTATACACATTAAATATTCAATATAGGAGAAGATCTGTATTAAAATTTTTTTCTCTTAAACCGGTAATGTTTTTGACTAGGACTGTAATATAAAAAATAATTTTGGATTTATACACAATAAATTTTTCAACTTACTCGAATGGAGATCCGAATCTTTTCTGCAAACCTCTGTCGTCACTTTCAATAATCTGAGCGTATCTTTTGAGGATCCACCTTCCATAATCGAATTTTCATCATATTCTGCACCATTACATTTTTTAAGAAAATTTATCATGCATTTTTTGGTTTTTTCTAATAATCTAAAAAAAAAATTAGAATAAATAAGTTGCAGCTTCCGGAAAAACGACACCTTCTCTATCGGTAAATTTATATTCTTTATATGACAAAAGGCTTCAATATTTAATTCTGCAATGCAAATTTTTAAAAACATATTTGATAAAACGTTGTAAATTTTTCTATAATTCCTTTTAGTAATGTATATTACTTTGTTGATTGATTTGAAACAATTGTGAATTTTTAAAAGGAGAAACGTACGTAACAATGGATCAAACTCATTGCTACATGAAGGTTCATAATGACATAGTCAATGACATTGGTGAGTCCTATGCTTTGGGAGTGGTAATTCAAGTATTTATTCAAACGTTGTTGGAGATTAACAAATAATATAATAATTGAAGCGTGACCAACAGGAAACAAGTTCCCATTTCTGGAGAAGAAACTTACCACACAGATAATTTACGAGTTTATTTTTGTTTAGTTATATTAACGTCTCGTTTTCAAGCAACACTAGAGTTATTTTGGGACGCAATTTTTAATCCCAATTTGATGAAGAGGATGACACCTGAACTAGTACCTCCTCTCCAAGCTTCCACACCATGCCAGCGGGAGGTCTCTTGTTCCTGACGGATTTAACGCGCAGCATACCCCCTTCCACGGCGGTTTTTCTGTGGAATCGAGTCTCGAACTTGAAGCCCTACTATTCCAAAACCGACACCTTACTCCGAGGCCACCGCGGAGAGACAATTAGTCACATTCGAGATTCTGAATAGCAAACAATATGGTGTAAATATAGCAATATTGCAAATATTTTGTGCTATTTGGAAATTTTTGACAGAATTTTGAGGTACAATTTGATTTTCCCCCCTTCATTTCATTATGAAATAGGTTTCAGAACAGGTAATTACATTACATTACATTCAGCACTGAAATGTAATGTTAAAATGGAATTGATTGCTCCATTTATTTGCAGGTTTGATCACCGGATTTGTACTTTTTTTGTAATAACTCATTTTCTTTGTACATTTTTTGTTTTTTATGCTGTAGATTAAGTTGAGATCAATTTCAAATCGTATGATAATCCGTGAAAAATTTCATCGCATTTCATGTACGTTGAATTCAATGAATTCAGCTCATAACAACAATTTTGACGCCTCGATACATTTTAAATCTCAAATGATATGACAGATATTAGATGATAATAGAATAACATGACAGATATTAAATAATAATACGATGATGTGACTGATTAGATCAATTAACTTTGAAGTCTTTTACAATATGAAGAGCAACTTATCAAGGGATTAGAAACCGAAAATAGCATGCGGAGTCATCCAACCATAAATGCAATTTTTCAAACAAATCTTTCCGAGATTTTGATGCATGGATTTCGTCTTTATCTTCTTTGGACATGAATATTCATTTCAAACTTTAAATTCATAATTAAATCATTTGCAGTCAATTAAGTATTAAATTATTTAATACAGCAATTGCAAGACTTTTCGGGATTTTGATAAGTGCGATTCCCTTCCACCTTTCAATGATAATTTAACAGTATACATGAGGTTCAACTTTTAAAGGAACTTTGATTCCAAAATTTCAAAATCTTGAGCGAGTCGCTACGTTTTGGGAACACATTCATTAATGGAGTTGAATAAGTAGATCTGAAGCACAGACACCTTTGTGATTTACCTTTCTTTACCATTCTTAGTAATATTTTGTTTTAAAAGTTTAGAAAGGAGGAATTGATACTCGAATTGAAAATCATTTCCCTTCTAAAGGCGAAACGGAAAAAGCAACTGATTATCTGACACTACCAGGACCGTTATTTTGAAATTATGTGTATCTTCAGAAACTTATTTTTTTTAAAATATAGCTAAGCAAACTGTTGCATCAAATTGAATACTAAAAGATTTACTTTAAAGTCGGTTTGACTGAAGAGAAAATGCATTGTATTGTATGCAAGGATCATTATATTAAAAATCTTTTATCTTGGATCATAACACATATTTTGCCAACTATTGAGCTAAACGATAAAAAACCGCCAGTTCATTATACCCAAACAAGAAAATTTCTGAAAACCTTCAGCAATGATTGCAAAAAATTATTTTTGGAATACAGAAATTTTGTATACTTATTAATTAAACGCTTCATTTATGACGTGATACCTGGCGGGAAAGTATAGAATAAACTGCCGTTCTGATAGCATGGTATAGGGCTTTGAAGAAAAGGGAACCAGCTCATGTGCAATCCGAGTAACTCACCCATTGCTTACAATAATATTTTTTTATATACTTTGAAAATGGGATGTTTAAGAATGTAATCAATAAATTCATCAAAAACATTTTTAAAATTTAGCTGCTTTGTAGTGATCTAAAAAAAAGCATAATCTTTTTATTTGAATTATCTTTTACTTTTTAGTCTCTAAGTTTTGTTCACGATTATATATATTATAGAATTTTGAGATCACTTTTTTTTCTTGAATCTATTATCAGGTGGTATTATCATATGAAATCAAGGCTTAGTTCAATATATTGACAATTTTTTTCAAAATATTGAACTAGTGTAATATTTTCCAGAATACTCAAAACTCTCGAACATCAAGAAATAAAAAATCGAAAATAAAATTTCCTTTTTTTTCCAAGCGCGAAACAAGTGAAATGAAATAGAAGGGCTTAAGAAATTTGTAAAAATACATACAAACAAGATTTTGACAGTTCTTCCTCAGTTCCTGGAAGTGATTTTTCCAATATAACACTTAGAGGGCAAGCCATTTCCACTTTGTACTCACAAAAGGATTCTGAGAAGACCCCTGTGGATTAAAACCAGTTCTATTAGAAAATAGATAAAAATTAATGATTCTACATTTGTATTAAACACTTTTGACTTCATTCTGCTCTTTTACATTTAGATTGAATTTAATTATTTGTATTTTATTTGAAAAAATTACTATTAAATGAAATCTTATAATATCCTTCTCAAAAGAGATGGGTAAGAATGCTGTTTAATTTTTTCAATTTATTGGAATATTGGAGAATGAATATGTGCAGTTTCAAGTGTGTGTGAAAAACGCCAAAAGTCCGTGCCAAGTTTAGTTTAGTTATATTAACGTCCCGTTTTAAAGCAACACTAGGGCTATTTTGAGATGGATCGCGTATTTTTGAACCACGATCATATGGCGAAGACGAATCAAAGATGGCACCCCACTCTCCAAACTTCCACACCAGTGGGAGGACGTTTGACCCCTATGGAATTAACATACACCAGACCCGCTTACACGACGGTTCTTCGGTGGAATCGGGTCTCGAACCTGAAAACCCACCTGTTTCGTATCCAAGACTTTACCATCAGGCCACCGCAAACAATATCCGTGTCAACCACGGCATTCTGTACTTTTGCGATAATTTCGCCTACCACATACATGCTGTAATGGATTCTTTTCATAAGATATGTTTTTCATCAGATCTTCTCAATGATTTTTCCATGGAAGGAAAGAAATGCTTCTTTGCATGTCATGAATACGAAAACACAGACGATTTTTCTGGAAAAGCTCATACATCGAATTTTGAATGCGGAAACCTCAAAATAAGTGATTTTAGCGAATTGCATATTCTCTCTGTTTCAAGCCATCAAAAGATAGGTTCTAGATGGATTGCCGATTCTTGTATTTTCTTGTTTACAACGAACCTATTTGTTATGTATGATGGTCCTTTGGGGGAAGGGGAGGATTGCGCCTCGTGATTGGAGAAGCTTCCGGTATGGTGGTTGGTTCTCGTCACCCTTGAGGGTGTACGATAAAGTTGATGTCTGGCTCCTCCTATCGATGTTGGGACGTATTTCCTTAGGAAAGGGTTGTACCGTGGCCGCGATGGCCTTTAGGACTCAATCACAATTCCCGCCAGTGTTACTCTCGCGGTGGTCCGGTCATTCAAGTTTTTTCGTGTGCCTTCAAGAGGGTACTATTATTTAGTCTATGATGTTATGTATGATGAGATAGACCCAGAAAATATGATGAAATTGCCCACAGAGTGATTAGAAGACTCAAAGATTTTGTTCATGTGGAAAAGAAGCGAGTTTATACTTAAAATGATTAGCAACTGGGTTATTCCGCATGGAAGAAAATGTCATTTCATGTCTTCTGTCATTTCTAAAATAGCTAAGTGTGTGAAGACGGTTTTGTTCACATAGCAGCAGAAAAAGTCAAAAATTCTTAAAATAATTTTACGGCATATAGTATTAAAATATTAATAAGATAACGAAAAATATTTTTGGGTATATTTCTGTTAGTTCGTATCCATAGGTTATGAAGCTTAATTAAAAGACTAGATTGGTTTTATTGCCTCATGCTCATGGAGGAAATTGATTCGCAATATTTTAAAAGGCAAATAAATATTTATATTTTAGATAAACGTTCAAGATTAGCTCATCATAATCCATCAAGCGTTTTAGGAACGTATTCTTTAAAAAAAATTGGTATATCTATTTACAAAGAGAAATAAAAGCAGTTATCACCAAAATTTTGTCTTCTTCATCCACACAAATGTTTATAACATACATTCGTTTGATCTTTATATCCAAAATGACAATAATATTTAAGACTATGAACAGTTTTTAAAAACTTTTTATTAGAATATACTAAGATTAATCATTTTTTATATTCATTGTATTTTGATTTTTAATCTTTAAGCGACAATTCCTTATTATAAATTTTATAATAACTTAATATTTTTTTTTCAAATTCACTATTATATGGAATTGAAATAAAATTGAATATAAAATACACTAAAAAAATATTAAAATAGTGTATTGTCGTAGAAAATAAACAGTTGTACAAAACCAGGAAAAATCGAGCAATAAATTCGAATCTCACCATTCATGAATCCGAAAGCTATTAAAACAAAAACCCACATCTTGATTTTTTCGAAGGCGGCGATGAATCAAGGAGATCTAGTGTTATTTAAGATATTTTCTCCATTTATAAGTTTGTGTGACGAATCAGCTTTTATCTTTGATGCTATCGAAAGCAGCTGCTATTTCATAGAAAATTTCGGGTCTCGAAACACGAATAAGAAATGTGGTGAGATAACATCAAAAAAAGGAGTCAGAAATTTATTGTTCGAATTTGAAATGTTTATTAGTAAAGAATATCTACTCTCACGTGATGATAAGATGTTTTTTCTGTAAAGGTTCGAAAGGCAGAGAAGAGAACCATACATAATGAAATTTATAATATTAAAATCATGTCTTCTTGAAGAAATTCTTTGAAAATTTGTTAAAAATGTGCAATTAATACGGAAAAAGCATGTACCAAATTGCATTCTTTTCTCTCTTAGCGTTTTTTACTTATTTTACTCACTTACAATTAGCGTAGGATACACTTACAATTAACCATTCAAAAGACATTTTGTTGGAATCGGAGATAACTGAAACGTGAATATGAGTCAAAATTCCGAGTTCGATTTTTTAAAAATGATTTTTAATTGATTTTCGGCGATAAAAATCATTTCTGCATCTGTACTTTGTAGAGAGAAAGTAAAAATATAATTCCAGTCTGTGGATGCATAATGAAACATGCAATGAATGAAGTCATCAGAAAGTGAAGAAAAAAAATTCATATGGAAAATTTTGCTGCAAAGTAACGCTTAAATCATGAAAAGCACGAAAATATGTGTGCTTAGAGTAGAAAATGATGCGAACGCAATAAAGCGGCAGCTCAAAATAATTTTATCTGAGACAATGTTTATAGCATAACTTTTGACTCATAGAAAAACGCAGAAAAAAAATGGGAAGTTTTCAAAGGGGCAATTTAAGTTGACAGTTGATGATTATATCTCAAATATTGCATTTTCAATATTTTAAAACACATAAATATTATTTTTTTGATGATACCAATTTAACTATTGTCGACCCATTTTCAATTTTTTTAAAATTTAAAACTATCCTTAAATATTTGTTATGAAATATCCACTAATTTCATTGCAACATAAATTTTTCAATACCTTTATTAACCCATATTGTTAACAGTTATAGAAGGTTGCTTTCACTGATGCGTTAACTAAAAATAGATTCTCATTTACTTGCGATTATATACTTTTCTAAAGTACATTTCTCAACCCGAACATTTTGCATCAAAAAGTTTCTAATTCATTTAATATATTTCACATAACGAAACTTTTTCTCGCCCCATTTTGAAATGGATCCTTTTTTATGACACCATAACGAATCTTTACATTGCTTTCTAATTTCAGGTTTTAACGATGATTCAGATTGTATTTCTTTTAGACATTTTATCTAGGAATTTTTATTAATACCTTAATTAAAGTTTCGAATGAATTTTCTTAATGATCCTCAACTATTCAAGAAATACTAAATGACAAATTTTTTATTGCAGATCCAACGATCATTTTTACAGACAATTTTGAACGTAAACGTAAACAGAACGTCTTTTCCAACGTATGAGGCTTGCCCAAATGAAAAGTGGATGCGACAGAATGACTGCAGCTATAACAGCGTCACAGAACGAGTATATAAAGGGAAATAGGAGGTGTGCACTGTCTATGGCATTCAATTTTAAAAGCTATTCGTGGTAGAGGAAATGATCAGAACTAAGGTCGTGCTATACATGGATGCGTCTATATTGGAACAACGGGCAATAGTAGGGTTTCTGATTCTTCTATTGTCGTGGACCACTCTTGATTGATTTCCTACCCCAATTAAACACTCAGTTCAAGACATTACTGTAATGGAAAGCAATAAAAAGCAAATGTTCAAGCCTTCTCACACAACAAATTATCTTTCTACATGATTACGCTCACCCACATGTCAGCCGTGAAAGCCAGACGACCTTAAACAAAATTCCGTTCTGAAATATTGGAACACCCACTGTACAGTCCGAATTTGTCACCCTATGACTTCCACACATTTGGGCCATTTAAGAGAGCATTACAGGGGACTTTTCCATTCAGGCGACGAAGTGAAGGGAGCTGTGTAGGACTTCCTAAAGAATCAACCACCATCTTTCTGCAGCAAAGATATAGACCTGCTACCTAACCGATGGGACTGTATTACAATGCCCATGGCGACTTATTTTGATTTCTAGTAAATATATTCTTTTCATTCACTTCACCTTATACATTTCGCATGGCGTAATTTATTTATAGCTGGGCAGCGTATAAATATCACACGTGGAAAAAAAAAGAAAAAAAGTAAAAAGGCCAGAGAAAGGCAAAATGAAAGAGTGATTATTTACAAGAAAAAAAGTCATTGATGTGGAAAGTATGACACATTTAACAGTTACCGAAATTTCTATAAGACTCCTCCTAATATCAGTAATATCACGAGAGATGTTACCAGTGAACCGAATCTATCTACAAATCAAATTTGTCATCATAAGCTTCGTTATCAAAATTGCAAGAAATTTCAGTCAATTCAGAATTCAAGGAATTTTTTTTATCAGGTTACATTTTTTTGCAGCTGTTACTTCACACTTATCAACATCTGTCCTGAGATTTTCTATAATGTGATGTAGAAAACAATTGGTATTTCATTTTATTTTCATATTCACGATGTTAGAAATCCAATATTTTATACTTAGCTTCTGGTGTCCCAGGGCTTAAAATTTCGCTCAATTGTATATTTTCGATAACAGCATTTTAATATATTAAAAGATTGTTTAATTTTTATTCCATACAATTAGTATTACTTGAGAGTAAAATTCAATTTATAATAATAAATTATTAAAGAAAAATTAAAAAGATTGAAATTAATTAAAAGAAAACGAATTTTTATTCTTTAATAGATTAATAAATATGTAATTAAAAAAATTTTTTTAATCAAATTTATAACATTGTTTTTAAATATTCTGTTTTGGTTATAATAGCAGCTATAATTGAGGGCTCAATTGTACAAAATATTCCTCAATTGTCCTCAATATTCGGGTATTTTTTTCAAGCGTTTAAGTAACATTTCAAATACAAAGGTAATATTCAGCAACAATAACAAATTAAATTGAAGTTTCATATTTTTAATATATTATCAAACAGATGCCTGCAGCATTTCTGGATTCATTCCTTTATTTTATCTATTCTCTCCATAAAAATTTATTATACATAAATTAGGATCTTCGAATTAAAATATTTGAATTTTTAAGGATAGCAATATTTTACATGCAGTTTACATTCTTGTCCTAATCATAAAGTTGAAGGAATTAGAAAAATTGTCTGATGCATCTGGTCCCATTTCCCATATTAACTGTTCCATTGTTCTATATGTGTTTTTTAATGCCATGTATCCAGCGACTTATGAAGATACGGGAGCAAATGCAAATTGGTTCTGATGAATCCTTAGAGAATTTTAAGAAAACAAAACAATAAGAAAAAAAAAAGGAAATTAAAGTAAGAAATCAGCCACATTTACAGTAAAAGCCACTTGAATACGAAATGAAATGGAGCATTTTATAATATGATACTAATTTCAAAGTATCTTCTAAACTCTGATGCTTGCACATGCGAGGAATTTCCCCTGAAAACACCTCAAATACGAGGATGAGAAGTTGTTGCATAAGTAATCAGATTATTGTATCCTGGAGGACGAATTATTGGCTTTGCTACCTAATTAATGGGATCATTGGCGATATGTCTCATGCTCTAAACCATCTTAGCAAAAGAAATAAAATCTGTCTTTAAGAACTTGCATGTCGGAACATTTGAACTTATACGAAAATAATTCTTAATTCAAGAATCTCCCTTAAAAATGAATGGAAACATTCAAAATTTGGAATTATATTTAAACTATTCCTTAAATTTTAATAAAATTTTTATATCTTTAACGGATTATTGAATAACTTATTAAATTTATATTTATATTATTTTATAAATATATATAGTGAATCAAATTATTTCACTATTATTCGAATTAAAGACTTCAATATAAGAAGACTGAAAAGTTTTTCTTTTTGCATGATAAGACTTTTGAATCCAATTATAGGTTCCTTCTTTCTTGGACTTACCGATGTAATATTCAGTTAAGGGTATGCTAAAATCATCAAAGTAAACGCTGGTTGTAGTTGGTAATGGTAAAAGCCCAAAACATACGAAATTAAAAGGAAATAATTCCAATAATATTTTCCTCCGAATTTCTTGCAGAAAGTAAATTTTCTGTAATATCGAAAGCTTACCTGTTAGCAGTGATAGAGAGGACCAAAACCTGAGTGTTAAAGCAATAAATACCTTAAATGAAACCAGACCTTGTATATGCGTTTCATAAGTATATTAATGACAAATAACGCTAACAGACACGAGACTACATCTATCTTCATTTGAACCTTAGCTTGCAGACTTGACTCCATAAACCTTCTGCGTATATCCTTGCAACTGACAGGAAACCCCAGAGGTTCCTTTATGAACGAGTTCAGTTCGTCAGTTCCCTTATGAAAGAGTTCTGCGGTATTCTGCTGAAGGGTGGCTTTGAGATTCCCTCACATCTCAATAGTTGATTCTTCTGAGGAGCAACCATTAGCATTCATCATAAAACAACACGAAATTACTTGAGATTTATTTTCATTTGTTCTCATGCTTGCTATTTCTCAAATGCTATTTTTAAAATTGGGATAAAATATGAAAATCAATAATACTGCTAATGCTCTATTAAGATAATTCTTGTCATATAACTATTAAGTTATTCCTTTATTTATAGAAACTTGTCTGGGCGAAAGCTGAGGAAACTCAAAATGTAGAGATTCGTCAAGGGGAAATAAAATTGAAAATTTTAATTTAGATCTACAATATATTTCCAGACAACATTAAGGATTCATCGAATGGATACTCAGCTTGTTAAAGAAAGAATGGACTCTGGCTGGATCTTTGCTTATAGTAAGCCATCAGAGAAATCGCACATGTGTGTTGGACCTCCTGATGGTCGGAAGATCTGCGTACTTGTTCAACTGATTCAAAAGACACGGCCGTTCGTTAGAGAAAAATTCTTTCACTTTGAATTATATTAAAACAAAGTAACAAAATACAGAAGTAAAAAACACCCATTAGAAACTCCCCTCGACAAAAAAAAGTGCATTCTCACAAGTAAAATGATTGAACTCAAAGATTTAGTCCAACTTGAATGTACTTTTAAACATATAGAGGCATTTTAAGCTTTAAATTTGTGCAAAATATCGGAATGAAAACAAACGACTTTTTTTATCACTTGGCAATATCGCATTTACTTTTTATAGATTTTTAGCAAAAAATAACCCACTGAATCATTCATCAAATTCACTTGATTTGCATTTTTTATTTAAGACTTAGAATGAAATCCAAAGGATGTTATTTCGATATTTAGACTATATAGATGGAGCCAATCTCAAAAAAGTGTACAGCCTTTCAAATAAATATTTTACTGAGACAGTCTTCAAATTTTTTTGTCACGCTATTTATCTGAAAGGGTTTCTGTGTAATATAGTATAACTACTAATATATATATATTGATGAACATGTGATGCCGTATTGCCTAATAAGGTCCTGATAGGAGGCGTCTAATCACGTGGACTGAAGTTTATTATTAGTCAGACAGCGATATATACTACCAAAGATTTTTTTATATGAACTTGTGTCATTATTTATCATATATTTTATTTATTATTTATTTTATTGATATGAATCTGACTAAATCGTTGAGGAACAATTTTGTTGCAGTATCAGTTATTCGTATGATGTATTATGCACTTGGCAACAATTTTAGGAATATTCATTATTAAATTCAATATCCAGAAAGTAGTTGCAGTATCATTACATTAAATAAATCTAATTATTTTTACTTGTTTTCATTTGATTCGAATTACTTTGAGAATAAAATGCATTTAATATAGGTGGTGTAATTTTGAAAGTTAAAACTACTTATTTATTGTAGTGCCAAGGATCTAAAACCGTGAAAACAGATGAAGAAATAAAAGTTTTACCTTTATTGAAAACTCTTACTGGAATTTGACTCTATAATTATTTGTTTGTAATCTGTAACTTAAAAATAATTCAGAGCTGTTGTTGCTATCGTAGATAAGCCCGACGATAAAGTCAGCGATTTAAGCCGAGTTTGCGCAGTGGCTTCTAAGAGTAAAGGCCCGAGAGCAGAGATCTGACTTTTAGCTCATATGAAGATGACACTCACACACTCGCTTGCACAACCCCTTTTTACAAAAGGGCTCTTTCACACACCTCACAAATAGCCCGCAGGGTAGCCATGCCAGAACCAGGACTCAAACCCGGAACACCCTGATCAGGGGTAGTCGAGCTACTCCTAGGCCAGGACGCCGGCAATAATTTGGAGCTAAACGTGGTAAACTGTATAAATACCGAAACGAGAATAATAATAATAATTAAAATTTGTTGAATCAGTTCGAATGTGACATGCAACAGCGATTTTTTATGCACAACAATAATTTGGATCACAACTTTGAGGAAGTTCTTCATGTTTAACTCATTGTAAAGCATTATAAGTTTCCTACTCCAATGCAAAAATCATGTTTTTATTTTTCGGGAGCACTTACGTCGTCTACCATTTATAGCCGTCAGTTTCATAATTTAATTTAATTTTTTTAAATAATTTATTTATTGAATAATAAATCCTTATTTGAAAATGGTTCAGACTGTTCAGAATAAATTCAAACTCGAAGATTCAGTAACGTTTCATATGACTTCCACGGTTGAAAGCCATACCTACTGAAATTATTCGTTTAGGAAGCTATGATTCTAATTTTAAATTATGCTAGGAGAAAGGACTGACACAATTAGGAAAGAAGGAAAATGATCTTCAATAAAATGGAGTCGTTCTTTTTCTTTTGGAATAGACAAAAGCAGGTATTGAATTATTAGAAGAATTCAGAAGATTAGCGATGGCCCAATGAACTTATGAAATAGATATCTCCGAGTATATGATGGATATTTGTCTAGAATAAGTATTTATGATACGTGTAGATGATTAAACGTGATTATTATTGTGGGCCTCAATGATAACTTAATAGACGGCACCTAATCATAAGGACTGAATTTTATTGCTGACCTGATGAATAACACGTGATCAAATCATCGGTGATTATTTTTGTTGCATTAACTGTCGTACGTCTGATGAAGTCATTTGTCCCCTTATGCAATAAAACTATTAATTGAAGGTGAATGTACGAAAAATTGTCGCAATTATGCCGAAGAATGTTTTTTCTTCACGAGTTTTATTTCTTTAATTACATATATTATCTTACGTATTAAATATGTTTCATACGTGTGGTGCAGAAAAAGTTACAGTGATAATAATGTTTTTTTTTTAAATAATTGTATATATCAACTGATTATAAACTACATGTTTCGTTATATAAATAACAAATGAATAAACAGAGATGCTTTAATTCTTATAATAAGAAGAATTATCATTTGCTTGTAAAATGCCTAAAAAATCTCCTACATAGTTTATATTCATTACACACTAAGCCTTGATCCGAAACAAAAATTATCTTATTAGGCAAAACGAAATAAATAAATAAACCCTTAATATTCGCAAAATATCACTAAAGACTCTTTAATTGGTTCAAAGTAAATTAAAATCCTTTATTAGAAAAGTTATTTGATATGAATTGATCTTATTTAACGGAAGAAAAACGTTTAAAAAATTTGATGAAACAAGAAATAAGTTTGACTTAAGTTTCAAAACTGAAAATTACTTTTGCAAATCATATTCAAAACTGTTTTATGTATAATTATTTAGGCTTAATTTATATTTCACCTTCATGAATTAAAATGATGGATTGGGGAAATATACGGATTACATTTAAAAGGTTAGGGAGGCTGCTTTGGCATTGCCCTGGCAGCCATTTTATAGAGGTATACCTCTGATAAGCTGTTTAAGCAATGTTAATGGTGAGTGCTTCTAAACAATACTCACAGTTCTCTGGCCGCAGAGCCAAAACTGTAAGTCTTGCCTGTAACTGTAACCATACAGATACGATTCAATCTGTCCAGTTTTCATCATTTGAAATAACTTGTTCCCAATCGATTCCGTATAAGTCTTTGTCCGTTATATTCCTTTCAATTGTGGTTATTTAATTAGAGATAATTTTTCTCGAGAATTCTACTTTTCAGAATTCTTTCTTTGATATTTCTTTTATTATTCTTACATGTTCATTCATTTCTCAGTTTTCATTCTTATATTTGGTGTTCTTTCAAAAGTCTTATGTATTATGGGCCGTGATACTTTTAATGTTACTTCTCATTCAATTCTTACCTTTACCATTACATCGGAATTTTTACCTTTCATTTCAAATGCGGGTAGTATTTTCCATATCTGAATGGAATTTAAAAAAATATAATCAGGTGCACTACGTTCGCATCTCAGGATTTCAGAGGAAATATTTCCGTGCAATGTATAGATTATCTATATTCTCCTATCATCAGCACTTTATGCAAACTTTTATTTCATAATTTATTTTGTATTAGCCACCTTTGGCAAACAGTTGATTCACAGGAATGAATGCTCGCAAAAATTTTCAATAATAATACAATTCAATAATTTAAAATATTTTAAGTAATTTACTCTTAATGGGTTCTTTATAAAAATATTTTCAAATTTCAAATTTTGGTAGATATATAATTTTTTCTGTTTTAGAAGCCATAGGCAATTAATTCTATTCCTTCATTTTCTTATATTCGAAAAACTCGATACACTCTGTTATTTTTTGTCCTTTAATAATGCAACTTAATTTCAAACATAAAACAATAAAAAATAGGGCATTCTTTTTATGTTAATACTATTTTAAATATAAATATGGAAGATTTTTTTTCTTAGAATTAATATGTTGTTTGCTTTCATGAAATCTGTTATACCAACAATGATTTGTGTTAAGGACAGAAGTTGATGTTCATTATTTTGCACATTTCATTATTTTTTGTATTAGTAATGCAAAGAAGTCCGTGTTTTTGTATTCTTGGTGTGAAATATGCTTAAAATATTATTTAAATATGAACACAATTTAGTCCTAAATTGATATTATTGAAAATACATTTTTTAAAAATTGTAAAAGGATGTAAAAAATTCTTTTTGTATTGTAACATTTTCGGAAGCAATCACGGAGAAAATTCAAAATTTTGCTTAAATTTTAACTAAAATTCCGATTTAAATTTCAAATAAATCGTTCCGAGATGCCCACTCCTACCCTCCAAAGTGTGCATGTGTCAAATTTGGTAGCACCAGGTCAACCAGTAGAGCGCCAACACACCAGCTCACGCTCATTTTTATTGTAAGTGAAGAAGAATTGCATTTCTTGATAGTGACAAACGAATTTTTCCTCACATTCCTATCAACCAAATCGAAACTATCAATTGAAATTTATTAAAAAAAACACTTTTCGAGCAATAAAATAATGCTGGAAATCAACGTCATTTCTTGATGATTTTGTATTTTTAAATTTAATACAATATTAATATCATTATATACAGATAAAAATTACAATTACAAAGCAAAACGACCGGGAACGATTTTAATTTATCAACAAGACATCAAACTATTTTTACCTTCAAACACGAACAAGCAGATATTATTTCCTAGTCTTGAGAACGAACGTCATGATAGTTGCTATCAACTGATAATGTTCAAGTTGTTATATTGTGCATTGATTGTAGAATTCACGAAAGATGATTGGGCATAGAATTGCAATTGATTATTATTAAGTTAACATCGATTCATCAACATCCAGAATAATTGAGATAGTTAACAGTACAGACACAGGCGATTCCGAATCACATTGTAATAATACTGGATCAGAAATGCTTTCCAGATACGTTAGATGACGTTGTACAGGCTTGCGATTCCCGAATGTTTCTTAAGGGACTCTTCAATTCAACATTCTATGGCAAGACTCAATATTCACAACTTTAGACTTCCGAGCTGTCCACGAGAACAGAGAGTAACCATAGCTATAGATTCAAAGTTTAGATTCAATATGTGCTGTCCACATGTAGAAAAATCCTTCATCAACATATATATATATATATATATATATATATAATTAGGAGATAATAATTTGACATTTACTCGCTCACTCTCCGTATTTTGTTTGGTTTTGTTTGAGACAAAGTATATGTGGAATGAATTTTCAACGGGCTGGACATTTTTTTTTGTCGTTCCTATCAAAATGCATGGGGCATTTCGATATAATTATGAAAAGGTTTTTCATAACTTCAGCTTAAACTATACATTTGATTGGCCGAGATTATTCTGACTTAATTGCTTAGACATTAGTTAATAATCACACTTTCTTCAATTTGACATCTGTGGAGTCACTAATTAAATATATAAAAACGAATTTACCATTGAAAATTAGAAAATGCCTAGGAGTCCCAGGCACGAGCAACGCCATCTATAGCATCTGACTCCAGCATTACCATGGAATTTCGAGTCTTCTATAATCTATACTTTATATACTATTATAGGTACGTTTTGTGAACTTGGTCATGAGACACACTTTTGAGTGCTTGCATCTAGACACTTTATAAAGTTATACACAACAGTGATTTAAATATGTAGATACAAATTATGCCTATATCGATAGAACCGGTGAAGTTAATTATTACTTAATGTGATACTCAAGCTAAACACACAACCTGAAGACTCATGAAATGATAATGCTTCAGTTCCTGAAAGATATCTGATACACAGTATCTACCATATAATTCCAAACGAAAATATTGAAAAGAGTTAAATTAGATCATATATATGACGATAATTTTCTAATAATTCATGAGGTCACACCTATAGCAACCTATTGAATTCTAATAATGATAATAATAATAATAATAAAGAAACTCTGAGAAACAAAACTTTAGAAGCCACGCTGGTAGTAATGCTCGCAAGACTATTTGGACCGTCTTTGTATATGTTTACTTGTGGCTAAAAAAAGGTTTTGAATTCCAATTTTTCTATTGCCTTTATTACTTGCATCTACCTACAGAGGCAATCTTACAATTTCTACTCATTTTGATACAAATTGCAAGTTAACCCGTTAGCTTTCAGGGTCCATTTGGGGATTTTGAGATTTTAAGTACACAACTCGGCGACAAAAATATATTTGGTGCTCATGATACTTTAGTTTCAGTCTCTATATATTAGTCAACATTGTGTGCAGCAGAAAGTGTGTTCTGTACTTCGTTTTTTTACAACAAGCGAACAAATTTGAAATTCGTTGTTTGAATTACCTTGTTTGAAGCAACATATTTCTGGTTTAGTTTTTATTTTATAATGAAATTCTGCTCATAAATCTTAATATAGAGACTATAGTAAAGGTCTGTTACTTACTCAGACTATTTTTTTTATTGAAATGGTTTTATTGATCATTTTATAACGATACCTTTTTTCAAAAATATCAAATATTTTCAAAACAAAACATAATCTGAATATAATTATATTGTTACACAACTTCTTGTACATATGTGCAACTTATGCAGCCAAATACTAATGCTACTACGTTCGGGATGAAATTTTAGAAAAATGTTCGGAAAAGTTATATTTTTAAATATTTGTATGAAGAAAGATTGGAAAAACATGTATGAAACCGAAATATACTAATTAAATAGTATAAGGTTTTTTAAAAATTTGAAAAAAAGTGCTTGTGCTTTTTTTGGGGGAAGGAGAGGCTAAATAAGAGGTATAAAGAAAAATTCTTCTAGTTTAGAAATTAAATGATTGGCTTAAAATTTTACAGATAAATTAATAAATATATTATCTCGTTCCTAAACCAAAAGAAGACTATGTTGTATTTCTATCCATTCTTTAAATATTGGGATTCAACTGACAAATAACACGGAATTTTCAATTTTTTTCCACAATGTGAAGCATTAAAATAACTATAACATATTTTTAAATGAATAGATTATTTCCCGGTTCAGAAATTATTATGTCAAATTTGAACAAAAATATGTATTAGATTTTAATCAATGAGAGTTTTCGTAAAGCAATTTTTATCAAAGATTAGAATTTGCGAAAATAGCATTGAGAGATGTAAAGTAGCATAACAAATATAAGAAAACAGAGAAACTTCCCAAAAATTAGATACGGAATTCTAAGGTTTTATAAAGAAACCTGTTCAAATATTAAGGATATTAATTAAAAATAATTTATAATTTCGAAAAGAAAAATGGCGCATTTTAACCAATACAATGGAACAGTTTTCTACTTCGTGTCCACTCTAAATAGGCGATGATGGGGTATAAGCTGCAGCATAGGCATTAAAAGTATTTGCTTTAAGACGTATGCTCTATATTCTGTTCAACGACAATTTTCTGTCGATCGACGAATTTACAAAATTGGTAAATAAGGGGACCTCGAATTCTCAGGTACACTCGGATTCAAAATCAATTTTGACAACTTTTTTTCCTTTTTAAATGAGCATACATTAAGTTTACAGAAAACCAGGAAGAATCAAATTTAATTTGATTCTTCACAATTAATTTTAGAAATATTTCAGAATTTAATGGAATGTTTTACAAGATATTTCTTTTATTGAAATTAAAAATATGAAATGTATTGCACAGATGCAATTATTGTTGAAAAAATAAAAATAGCATCTTTACTAGAAAAATGAATTAGTTTCTAGCAATTGTTTCACAAGTACTTCTTTCCCTGTTACCAATTTCAAGGAATCCAGCAGTTCCAAAATATCAGTACGAATAGAAACTGGACACTGGTCATCCAGGCTCCCAGCTTTCTCTATCAGTTCGATGGCCGTATCTTTGGACAAAGAACTGCACATCTCGGTAAACTTCTCCAGGAAGCAATTCATATCAAATAGCACATGACTAAAAAATTTCAAATAAATAAATTAATTAAGTGAATAAATAAAATGAAATAAAAATAAAAACAAAGTTTTTGATAGCTATGATGATTGTGAAAAATAAATATTAATAACTTTGCTGTCTCGAGATTGAAAAAAATTGGCTTAATTTTTTGATATAGAAAAACGTGCAGTATCATTAAAATTACTTTTACGCAGTGAAACGTCTTGAAAATATTTAGATTATTAAAAAAAAAAAAAATCGAAAATTAGAAAACTTTCAAATACAGAATAGTAAAAGGCATACAAGAACTGAGAACAGAAGGAAATTATAGAATAAATAATGTATAAATTTCAAAGAACATTTTATTTGAAATCTTCTTATTTAAATGTATTTCTTGATCTACAGTAACTTCTTTTAGAACTGTTACAAACTATAGAAGTTGACTACAAAATTCTATTGCTTTTAAAAGATGCAAAGAAGTGAACGACTTGTCAGTTGAAAAAGGTGACATTTACTCTGTATCTTACAATATTGGATAAAAGTTTGGGATTACCAATTAAGGATCCAAACCACTCATCTGTGCACTGCCATTCTCATAGCAAAACATAACCGGGTGCTGTGTGGCATTTAGCGGAGTGTTCCTACCTTGAAATTACTCAACTTTCAAGCTAGCACTTTTAAATTGGTCAGTGGTAGCGTAATTTTCTTTTTGCATGATACTCTTTATGAAAAAAATGCGGATATCACGATCAATACGCACAAAACATTCTTCATACAATTTGCATAGAGGTAATAATTTATTTTTATTATTGTTTAAAGATTAAAAAAGTTTTTTTTTTCAAATCCATTTATCTGTTTTGCCTTACTTTGTGTAAGTTATATCAAAAGAAGTCGGAAAAGATGAAACATGAGGAATCTTCATGTTTAACCTTTTCCAGGAATGAAAGCCTATATTTAGAATTATGTGCATGGGCACTATACTTAAAAACCAAAATGAGCTGGAGGAAAGATTTTTGGTTTGGCTCAAGCATTTAAATATTTGATAAAATGCAGAAGAGAATATCAGCTCTTTCGTTAATATGGGGACGCGGCAACTGAAAAACGCAAAAAAACTAGCTCGTTTAATGTGGCTTTGTAACTCATTCGTAGGACTTGAATCAAAATTTTGAACTCCATCACTATCTTGGCTGATTATTAGCTGCTACGCAAGTGAACACACTACTCCAGGAAAGCAGAGACTAAATGGGTTAATTTTAATATCTATCCTATGACCAATGCGATCGTATGATTTGTGACTGACCACTACTGATTTCGGCACAAGAAGCGTTGACATGGTACTAATTCTGCTAACAATGACTGTATGTTTCTCTTGAAATAAAGATCGTTATTCGGATTTAAAAGAGCAATGGATTGGATGGAAATCGGTAATTCATCGTGGATATGTACTACATTTTGATCCGATTGTTCAAATGATTTAGCATAGTTTAAATATATTAACGTCCCATTTGAGAAGCAGCACGAAGGACATTTTAATAAGGATCTACTTTAAAGTTTGAGCTCGGCTCAGATAAAGAGGACGACCCCCGAGCTGATACTCCCTCTTCAAGCGTTTACATCATGCCAAAGGGAGAACATCTGGCCTCCGACGCTATCCAAGCCGGTAAGCACAATGGATCTTTAGTGAGATTGGGCCTCGAACTTGGAACTCCCTGCATTCCATGCCGAGGCCTTACCACTAAGTCACAGTGGTCTAGCACTGAAGAGAAAAGGATCCGAATTTCGAATCTCTGAAATATTCAAACTCAAAACTTGTCATATATTGTTTGCATAAGAAAAATTCGGCGGGAGGAGAGCCCATCAGTTTCTTAATAGGCTCACACATTTTTCAGGCGAATATTTTTACATTATTCCGAAGAGATTTAAGAGATTAGTATATCTATTTGATAAATGATGAGGATTCATTTTATTATACTCAATGTTACAAAAATGAACTACATACGTGCGAGACATACTTACAGACAGTAAGAATATAGGAAGTTCTCACTTTCCGTTCCTTGCAGCTTTGTATTTAAATGAGTTCGGATATGATTAAAAGCGTTATCCGAGTAATCTCGGCAGAATTGCTTTTTATCATTAGTATTGAATATTGCAGAATAACAAGGTATGTCTGCCACGAAATCTAAAAAAAGGAATGAAAAATAGCTATTTGTCTCATTTTAAGTTATTAAACAATATTTATTAAAAACAAATGACAATCACTTTATTTGACTAGATATATTTAAAAATATGATAATTTTTTATTACTTTCAGTCAGCAAAGCAATGAATGGAAGTATCATTTAGAAGCATTTTTTGCTGTGTTTACATAAAATATTAAAAATATTTAAATTGTAATCGAGGGTAATCGCCTTCTTTCAGAATCATTGTTTAACTGCTATTTCATGATCATTTATTTTAAAGCATAAACAAGCACAGGATATAAGCTCTTAAAGTTTTCGAATTGAAAATAATTTGAAAATAAAAAGATTGGTATCTCTAGTGATAAATAACCAGAAGTATTTTAAACATCGCAGCTGATCTTAAAAAATGTGGTATTCATTTCGTTTCAGACATACTTATTATCTCATACTTATTATTTCCAAAATTCTAAAGTTTAAGTTTAATCTACTGCTTTTTGTTTCCCTTAAATTTGCATATAAACACTGTAATGAAGGATAAATTATGAAGTGCTTTTAAATTTGTTTAAATAAATCAATTATACTGAAAAATTAATAATTTCTACAGAAAAGTTATTTGTTTTTTATAAATGCTGACAATTTATTTGAGAAAAAGTAAGTCTTCATGAGTAACAAAATCAGTATGTAACCAATCACTAAAATATGAAGTCCGCTTTAAAAAGTGTATACTTCCTGTAAAAGCATTTGCATAACAAAATCTAATATGTAGTATAAGACCAATTAATATTAGAAGCAAATAAATCCGACGTCATTGATTCAAAATAATCATTGGTTTTAAGTTGCAATCAGAAGATAATGAATGCATCCCGAAAAAGTTCCGAATTTGCTAAATAATGATCAGAGCATCACTTTGCAAATGATTAAAATTTCTTTTTCAAGCAATTCGAATTGAAACGAGAACTTCAAACTCGATAGTTTCAGTTCGATATTTTCTCAACTATGAAATTTGAAACTCAACTATGACACTCATTCATATCAACTCTCTATCAATTGTTTCAAATCTCTCAGTTGTGAAACTAATTCATAACAACTCTCTATCAACTCTTTCAACGATGAAACTCATTCATATCAACTCTCTATCAATTCTCTCAACTATGAAACTCATTCATATAGGAAGTTTGAAAATGGTTAAGGCTTCACATAATGTACCAGATTTTCCTTATTGTGCTATATATATATATATATATATATATAAAATTTTGAATTCTTGTGCAGTATTTATCAAAAAAAATTGTCATTGAAATTCTGTTATTCATGAGAGTGAGCCAAAATGCTTAAGCACCATATTTGCATTTAAATAATTTCATTACAGAATATTTAATTGCCGCTAACATTGAAAATCAGATTCCTGGCGACTTTTCCTCACATGCACGAAAATAGTGGGATGGGTTAAGTGTAAAAACTCTTGGGTTGCTGATTGATCCTGGTATCCTTCTTTTCTAGCAAAAGAAGTTCGCTGACCTCTAAAAATGATTGAAGAGCCGAAGAAAATACCTGGCTGTTCGAGGCATCTTTGAGGACATCTCACAGATATTTTCTTCGCAGTTAAAGGGTCTCCATGAGGCCTAGCATTGTCCAAGAGAATTACTATCCTTTCAGGGAGAGCTGTGGTAATGCCGTGTTTAACCCTCAGCCATGGGTTGCGATAGTATGTGAGCGGCTCGGAAAAAAATATTAGTTCAATAAATTGCTTGAAAAACATTTATCTGCCAATAAAAATATTGCATTTATACAGTTAATTTGGATGACAAAATAATCCTCTCATCAATATCAAAGTAAAATTTCGAGGTGCTTCTTTTTCTTCCAGCCATTTTATGTGTCGAGATCTTTCTTATATAAAAAGATACAGAGCATCATTTTTCTGACCTTCATGGTCCGAGTGATTTTTTAAAAATCTGTAAATGAAGGAGCTAAATGAAGTCATAACATGCTGTCTTTCTCTCTCTCTTTATATATATATATATATATATATATATATATATATATATATATATATAT
>JAPMOR010048088.1:170642-246092 GCA_026543865.1 Argiope aurantia | reverse complement strand
ATATATATATATATATATTACTGACTTGCATGAAGTTCAGAATCTTCTTGACAAATCTCTGTTGTGACGTCAATCATCCTTTGTGCATCTTTCAGCTGACGCCGAAGTCGAATGTAGTCATTTTCAGTAAAGTAATCAACATCTTCTGCGCTGCAGTTTCTTGCGGATTCGTCTATACATTGCTTCGTTTGATTCAAGTGACTTGAAAATAACAGATAACAATGGTCAGCGTCAAAACTATTTGATTCGATGTGCTAAACAATAATAATTTGAGTGATGAATAAAACTGATGGAGCATTTTGTTATCGATTTTATTCTTTTTAGTTAAATCGAAGCAATCATTTCTCCATCTTATTTAAAATTTCATTGATATATATTTCTGTTACAATTTTTAAAAAATTTCGCTCCGCATTTCTCAATTTTCAATTTTACGAAAAAAAGAAAATTAGCTTTAATTATTTCTATGCTTGCACATGCACACTGTTATTACCTCTATTGAATCTGAAGTCTCATACGTCACATCTTCCCTCTTGCTATTTTTATTCGTTTAAACTTTATTTGAAAAGTTGTTGCAAATTTGGCACATTTGTCTGTTACTTAGCAATGCTCCATTTCAAATTACACAAAATCTGTTTGAGTAAAAGTCACTCATTTTGAATCGTAGCCAATCAGAGAGGGCCACTTTAGACAGCATGCTCTCTCCAACTATCTACACCACACTAGCACTATAATGTTAGTGATTCAGTATACATTCTGCAAAGAGTCGAAAATGATTATACTACTAATTTAGGGATATATATTCTAATTCATTTCTAAGAAGGTGAGATTCCCATTCTTGTTATGCAGAGAGGTTTCTAATCCAGGTCTATTGTAAGCAGCCTAATTTCCCCATTGTAACCATTTATTATCATCTTAGGTGTCATCAGTCTGTTGTCATTAATCTTATTCCTAGATTATCTCAAACCTCAAGATAGTAGCTTTATTTAAATTTCGTTCGGATAAATCTCTCGCCTCAAAAGTTTGGAGCTCATGATATTCTTTCGTAGCTACCTTACGAGTAGGTTTAAAAATTTCCATTTTAAAATTTTCAGTATCAGAAGTGGATATGCAGTGGATTAAAAAATTATTAATTATTAATATTAAGTTATTAACTGACTGAAAAATTTTCCAAACAGGAATGAGTCCTTATTCACATGCTTAGATATAACTGGAATAAGAATAATCCTGTCTAGAAGAAGTAGAGAAACATGAATGAGGATTCTAGTTAGGGTTATTAGCAGAGGGAAGATTATTTTTTCTCCTTTGTGAATCAAAAGTAGATGCCACAGAATATTTTAAGAAATTTTGCATAGAAGTCTCGGAATTTCACAATTTAAAATAAGAAATCAAAGATCTTATCTTAATCACTTCTAACACACAAAAATTAAAAGCATTTTATTAACCTCACTTTTAAATTAATTAAAAAAAATGTTTTATCTCTAAAAAGTTTTATAACCCAAACTTTAAAAATAGGATTGATTTTTGAAAGTTTTTTTTACATTTCAAGATTCAGTATAACTTCTAAAAATGGTACGTTAAAAGTAATGTGTCTTAATTTCGATATTAAAAATATAAAATATGAGAGTATAGTTAAGTTTTCGATTTTTTTAAAGCAAAACAAAGATAAACCTTCACTTTTTGTTAAGTTTTGAAATGCCTTATTTGAAAAACTGCTATTAATTAAAACTAAAATATTACAAATGCACCTCATCTCTATGACTTTAGTTTGAAATCTTCCTAAAAATAATTTTTGAGTAACTAGGAATTATAATCCCTCATTTTAATAGAAATTGCTGCTTTTAATCAGATTTTCTCTGTATTTCATTGCGCATTTAATTATGAATCAAAAGATGAGCCAATGTAAAATAGCAAATTTGGATCTTATTTCTGCAACAAGTTGAAAAAGATTCGAAGAATTAATCTAAAGAAATATGAAACAAAGGTTCCAACTCGCATTATTCGGTTATTCCCATTACATGATTTCTTGTTTTCTAAGAAATTAAAATTCTGTTACTTGAAGATCCTAACAGTTTAATGCATTACAATGAAATAATCACCTTAATTACTTTTGCAATAAAAGCACACTATATAATAATAATAATATTTAAAATATACAATGTTGTGTTATGTCCTGTCAGAAAGAAGATAAATTCTATATGAAACTTAATTCGAGTGGGAATATATTTCCACTGGTTTTTATCATCCCTTAAATTTTATTTCAGTTTCTTAAATTTAAAAAAAAACTATGAAATTTAAAAAAAATTAAAGCGTTAACGAATTGCAAAGTTTTGAAATACAGTCGTGGTAAAAAAAAATCATTTGCCAAATTAATCGCAATTATACAGGACTATACTGCAGCTGCACTTATTTTTTTCAAGGATAAGGGACAAGGAACCTCTTTTAAAATTTTTGTTAACATATATGCAATGAAAATATCCCTTTCATAAATATTTTTTTGTGTCTAAGAGCTCAATAAATTCATCAGTTAGAGTTGCCTATTGAATATTTCTCTCAAAAAGTCAGTTAACAATCGTTTTTTCGCTATCCACTTCTGCTTTCGTGATATTTATGAATGTACGTTCACAGTAAATTTACGAAACTGGAGGCAAAGGAGACTTTTGAATGACTTCGCGAACAGAAACATTTTTTGCAGGACATGTTGTTGCAATATCTTCTAAATATTAGAGTTATTTGTTTTAAAAACTTGAGTATATTTCATAAATTCGTTTTTAAGACAAATTAAGCATACACCAGTATGCTGAATTAAGTCTTATTTGAAATTCGATGAGGTATCTTATCCAATCAGTTTCGTCTTTGTACAGGTGTATTTCTTTGCAGTTCTTTTGTACCTAATACGTCTGTAATAGGTATACTACAGAAAATATAAAGAAAGAATAAAAGATAATGATAATTTATTCATAATTTTGGATTTCTTATTGGAACATTTATGCCTACTCTATGCTTTTTTATTAACTGAGCTGTTTAACATTTTTTATATAATATTTTATATTTTATTCTAACTTTCCCGAGCTAGAGTGCAGTGAGATTTTCTTTTTGGCCGATATTTGTTTGTAAATACATTTCTTTACTTTCCAACTTTAAATATTGAAAAGAAATCGTAGATCGAACAATTATAGTTTTCAAGAATGGTTATGATCATGTAGTGTTTCTACATATCATAACCATTCTTGTAAGTATCAGTGTAAATACAAATGATACTTAATATTTGTAAAACATTAATTCTCCCACTTCCTCAGTAAATAGTGCATTTAATGGAAGAACCATTACACAATCATGAATAATTAATCACAAATTTTTAAAGATAAACTGATATTTAAGAAATATTTTATTTATTTATTCTTTGAATACGTACGTGCAAGCATTTTTAAATTCTTCTTCATTGCGTGGAAATTCACGAGGTATTATACTGTAGTAATTACAGTCCTGTTCAGCTTTGTACAGGCAGGCTTCTTCTGTACTTAACGCACCTGCAAATTTAATTTTTTTATGATTCTATTTCATCAGTAGATTTGAAACACTAACTAGTCACACATCATTTATGTTTGACTTCGTGATGTTTCAAGATAAGAGATAATTTTTAAAATCATACCTATTTTATTTCCAATTCGATGACATATTTTAATATAATTCCTAATTAAAAAAGGCGGTCGAAACACCTTTTTATAATTTGAAATAAGTAATAAAATTCTCTTCTCCTTATAAAGACTCAAATTTAAATGATAGAATCGTTGTTTGTAATACGTTAGAAAAATTCAACTAAACGGTTTAATTGAAATAAAAAGAATTCATTTAACAAGAAATTTCATTCAGTTAGATGAAGCGTATTTGCCAAAATGCTAGTAATTTTATAACCGAATGCAAACAAAATTATAATCAAATTAGATTTCATTTAATAATTGAACAGCTGCTTTTACTTAAACCGTTACTACCTACCCATAAATCACGTATTCAATGCATTCTACCAGTATTAGTTTTGAATTCCGAAGAATGTAATTTGTGCATATGAAAAAGGGAATTTAGTACTAACAAAGAATTTGAAAAGTATATTTAAAAAAGAAGCCAACAATACTTTAATGCCCGAGATGGCGTTGCCTTTCATTTTCATCGTTTTCGAAATTATTTCTTATATTTGAAATTTACTGATTGAATTTTTATTTTCTGTTTTAAAACTTTTTCTAGGCATAGTTATAATCCTGTAGTGTAAATGACAATTTCAAGAAAACATCAAAAATATCTTAAACAAAACAAAACAAAAATTATTTCAAAAAGGCATACAAATCTGGATAGAAATTAAGAAAAAGATTTGTAAACTGTACAACCGTTGATATGTATCCGTTCTATAATTATCACTTATGAAATGTGGTATACTTTTGTCAGAAAATTCCTTAGATTATTCCTTAGAAAATTCCTTAGATTAATTAAATTTTCTTTTCATTGACTAATGAGATATATGCGTGCATTTCTTGAAATGAACTATTATTAAATTTTAAATTCATCTTTTAAAAACTTTCAATCTATCATTCATTGGATAGTCTAGGTTACAGCTTCACTGCATTAGAATTCAAATTAAAACTAAAAATAAAAAGAAATTGTTTTCAAAAAGTTGTGATCATCAATATGAGTTACTTTACCAAATATAAATCCAAGCAGAGACATCAAAAAGACGATCATTGTGTACCTTCTGTTGAGAGTACGTAATCCAAATATGGCCCTGAAAAATCCATTTGCTTCTTTTATATTACTTTAGAACGGATGTGTCATAAAAACAACTAGGAAACGGAAATCCTGATGCAGGAGTTTCTTTTGGAAGTCATTTCTTAATTACTGAATACCTTAATTAATATTTCCTCATTTTGTTAGCTTAAAATGAATGTCAAAAGTTGTTACTGTGTAAAATATTGGAAACATAATTCATTTCTAGAAATAACTTAGCAATAAAATTGAAAAGTTTAAGATTAAAGTTATGCATTACTGCATTAAACCTATGGAACATTAATATTATTCATTATTTTAATGTTTGTTGATATATTAAAATCAGTTTATACTTTCTCGAAGTTTATTTAGACGACGAATAGAGAAATTATTGTAATCGTCATAAATTCGAATTCGAAATTTTGACGAACCCCGTGAGCTCGAAACACACATTTTTGTCATTATGTCTGTTTGTCCGATTGCCCTTTTGACAACGATTTCAAAAACGCTTTCAGACAGACAGATGAAATTTGATACACGATCTTTACATCAATTTCTTTGATTTCCGTTCAATTTCGGGCAATCTTCATTCATATCCAGTCTGTCCAGTTGTCCGAATGTAACACGATAACTACAAAGTGAAGAAAGCTAGATGAATAAAATTCGGTACAAAGATTGAACATCTATAATGTAGATTTCCAACAAATTTTAGCCAATTTCAATAATACAAATATATAATTATAGTTTAAAAACAATATGCAAAATTTAATTTATGTACCTGTTTACATTCTCATACACACGAATAGAAGGAATTGAAGTCATTTTCTGTTACATTTAGGTGAATGTTTGACACATAACTATAATTCGTCGAAGATTTCATCAGAAATCTACATTTTTATTATTGTAAAAATGGCCCATCAAGTTTAATTCCCCAGACTGCATGTATGTAAAAAATAGCGCATATTTCTAAATCGTAGCTTATATTTCTAAATCGTAAAGTATTTATATTCAATCCATAAGAAGTTTTTAAATCAGTCTCAACTATCTGTTAATCTAAGGAAGGCTAATAAAAACGTTTTTAGTGGCAGCGTTTAAAATATGCATGCAAGATTTTCCTTGAATCCCCATCCCTATTCTAGATAGAAGCTAGCTAAATATAATTGGCCTTGGGAGAAATACGGAATATCAGAGTTTTTAAGAGATTAAACTTTTATTTAAGAAATACGAATATCAGAAGAAAGTAATTGAAAGAACTTTGATTTAGATACTTAATAGCGTTTTTCTTTAAAAATATTCTTACTAGACAAACCAAAGTTATTATGCAAGATGAAGAAAGCAAGATTAATATAGTAATTGAAATTCTTTGAAGACTGAAAAATTATACTATATATATAAAAGTAGCTATAGTGAGAGAATGTCAGTCAAGTCAAAACATTAAAATAGAATAATTAATATAAGACAAATTATGATTTTTTATTACGAATTTTTATTCATTTCCTTGTTTGTGAATTTTGCTAGATATAAATTGAATTAGTTGGGCAACGATATTATTTTTGAAGTCAAAGATTTGTTTTTGAATGTAAATATTTGCCATTTCTGTAAACCAGAAAATACTACGTTCGGATGACATATCGAAATAGCTAAACACGCCATAATAAATTATTTCTTGAACAATTATGAAACAAACTTCATAGAGTAAAGAAAAAGAAAGGCTTTGGTCCAAAATGATCATCAGAAAGCAATCAACAGAATAAGACTGATGAATACAATTTTTTAAGTCAGAAATTTACTTTAAATAAAAATTTTTGTTCATGAATTTTTTTATTGATCTGTATTGGGAACACCTCTCCGAATATGCGTAAAGTTTCTGGAAAATCAAATTGTCATAATATATCCCATTTTTTTGTGGCATTTTAAATTTACCAACGAGTAAATTAAGTAATTAAGTTTCCAATTCAAAAAGCAAGTAGAATAGCATTAATTATGTTTTTTTAGCAAAGTATTTCATAATTACAATAAATCTTTCATAAGCATCGCTAATATTTGTATATAATTTTCTCCTTCAATTTTTCTTTATTTTTAGTTTATCGCAGAATTAAAATTTCGATTAATGAATGGAAGGGGATAATAAAACTGCTAATCACTAAAATATTTTTTTCTTCAAATTTAATGGAATATTAGAATTAGGCAAATTGTTGGCGAATTCCTGCAAAATATAGCATAGAAAGCAGAATGGTATGTGGCGTTAAACTGAAGGTTATAAATCACGAACACTGGCATTTTTTCACACTGAAGTTTTAGCCGCATGAAATTAACTCGTGCAATAGATGTGTCGAGAAAACTTCATGGGAATCCGCAAATCTTTGCTCGGTCCCTCAATGTCTGTAGGGTTTTAATTTTTACTTCTTAGAAAGCATGCTTATTATTCCTTATATCATTTACATTCACGAAATTTTGAAAAATCATTCCCAAGATTTCCAGCAGCTTGTTCCGTTCGCAAATATTTATTTTGCAAAAGTCGTAGAAAATTGAAAGAGACAGAGATAAAGAGAATTAATCTTACTATTTAAAAGGAATCATTCGCAATTTCCGAGGAAAATTTGCACTTTCATGCTAAATACATATTGTATTAAATAAAATATTATATAATTTAAGCAAAAAGAAAAATTCTTGGTAATCTAAGAAATAGGATTTGGAGTTTCTAAACTTAGGATCGATATCGAAACTTTATTAGACCTCCCTTCTCAAAAGTTTATAACAGCATCCAAGAGAACGTGAACTCGATGAAATCTGATTTGCATAATTGTATCACATACTCAAACGATCCAAGAAGTTTTTCATGAACAAAAGACAGTTGGATTATAATATCGGCGAACGAAAGACTATTCAAGTTCCAATGCGGTTCACGGATACACCAACCGTTTATTTTTTGGAGAGAGTGAAAATCAAAAAGCGAACAAGAATGAGAGGATAAGTAGCATATGTGGTGATGAAAGAAAGGTATTTTATTATTTATATGAGGCAAGAATATTAGAAAAGCAAGCGACAGTTGAAAGAAAGTCAGTTGTTCAAGATGAAAATTAAAATATTGTAACGTATTAGGGAGCTGAACAGAAGCTCTATCCAACATGAAAGGGCCTCATAGCTCATTTTGGTTATTTAGCTATCAAAATAATCAATCGGACAAGTTACTTTCCCTCATCGTTTGCTATTCTTATTTTTTAATTAATAAAAAAATCTGCCTGGTATTCTGGTTGAAACGTCTTGCAGCATAAGATTTGGTGCACGTTCTAAAAAAACGGACGATATCTTTCAATTTTTGGACATTTAGGTGATTCATAGAACAATTTACATTCGTAATAGTTTCAGCAGTTTCAAATGTAATTAACAACTCAAATCTTATGAATCACAATATCGTAATATCGTAACAATTGTTTTAAGTAGAATTGTCACTAAGTTGTATAATGATCCAAAATGTTTTGGTAAAAAACCAACATCTTGTTTTGAACGGTCAAGTCGCTTTTCTGTTGGGTTTCTTGGATACTCTACATTGAAAGTTCTTGTAAAAGGTTTAATCAAATGTATGTTCAAACATTACAAGCCTGATTTAAATAATTTTAAACGGAACTATTTCCTTGAGATACATAAATGGCCAATCGCGCAATGTTTAAGTTTTTGCATAATTTATGTTTTAGTATATTTCAGGGATTTTTTTAGTGAACGTATACCAAGTATAGAACTAATCTTCAAAAAGTTCGAACTCGAGCTTTTGACGAATGTTCACATATCAGACCATCCACCGAGTTTGAAAAACATATATTTGGAATGATGTCTACTTCTCTATTTGTGAACACGATAAGTCAAAACCTCGGCTGAACCTTGATATGAGGTCTTTATACAAAATTTTAAGAATTCTATCAAATTTTGAGCGAAATTCATTCTTGGAAGTTTTTTTGTCTGCTTATCCATGTGCAAATGCACCCGATGACTACAAAATTCAAAGAAATAATTAAATTAGATTTGTCGCACCATTTGAGCATCTAAATTAAATATCTATTTCAAACTTAAATCCTATCCACCGAGCGGGTGATTGTCTGTTGGTTTGTAGATTCGCATACATGCAGATGCGATAGTTCAAAAATACAATGACTTAGATAAATGAAATTTCGATGTCATCTCGTGATTGCACTTATGGATCAACATCAATTTTTGATTTTAGTTGGTCGAATAAAAGGCATCCAAAACACATTTTCAGTTTTCTTCTCAGTTTCTGCGAACGTATTCATGTTCAGGACTTTGAAAATAAAAATTTGAGCAATCGTGGCATTCACAGTCTTTGCCCGGGATCCCAAATTGTTACGCAGACTAGCGAAGCGATAACATCTTTTCTGGGCAGTACATGATAAATATTCGGCATTCTTGTTGTCTTGAAGTGGCAGTTATAATGAAAAAGGCAGACTTAGGCAGTTATAATGAAAAAGAATATCCGTATTGTTCTGCGACTCATTTTGAAAAAAGTTTGATCATACTTTACTTAAAAGCCAATAACTTATACTTATGCTGAAGATGCGTAAAAGTTACGCCCTTAAAGATACATAAAAAAATTACGTAAAACAATTTGAATATAATCTGATGAGGTAGGCTTATCGTAGCTTTTTCCATCTCCAGGATTTACATAAATCACAAAGCTCATCTCTTTATTCTTGAATTTTTAAACTTTCGAAAATTGAAACAAATGCAATTCTTTTGAAAATGAAATTAAAATAAAAACTGAGTTTATTTGTGAAAAATCGGATTAAGTGATTCAGAACTGATATATTTCCTTTTTAAGAAAACTGCATGTATTATATGATTTGAGATTTCTTACTTCGAGATTTCTACTAAGCACTAAGGGTCTTTATCATTGGACGAGTTTTAAAAGTAAGTTGGGCATACAGGAGTTCGCCAGTTTTACAAATTCTTGAGACGATCCCTACAAGGAAATATTTTGCCAACTAATTACAGGAGGATTATAAAAGAACTGCATTTGAGTCTGGGGTGACTATAGTTTCTAAGGCAACGGAAAGAAATTTAGAATACAGAAAAATTTTAAAGTATTCGCTAAAACAATGGCTTAGCTCTGAGTGCAGTGACTCTCTATAATTTTATCTATCACTCTGCCAACTGTCTGTGATTCTTCGAAGTCTTCAAATGGAAAAATGTTTTCTATTCATTGAAATATTAATCCTAAAATAAATTAAAAAAACCCATAAATGTCGCTGGCAAAGTACCTGCTGTTGGAAATTAATAAGGAAAAGGTGTAAATACTCAGCACAGAGAGAGAAGCAACAGAAGAAAGAAACTTTTAAAGAAATTTCACATACTTTGCCCGAGTGTTCAAATGTAATCTTTTATGAATAAATAATACTTTTATAGTTATTCTGTAATTCACTAATCCTTTGTACTGGCCGCCTTTTGGGAGGATGTTTGTAGAGACCACCCTTTTCAGAGGCCTTTTCTGATTGCATGTTCTTTTGTAAAAATGATTCATTTTTGCAAATCTGAATATCTCTCAAAGTTTGTTATATGACTTTAGAGAAACATTATATAAGGTCAACCATAGCCACCTGCGTTGAGTTTCAAAAATATATTCCTGACTCTTTTAGATTCGCTAGGAAAATTTGTGCATCCGTAATACGCACACACAGAGAGAGAGAAAGCAACGAGAGGCATATTAGAAAAAAGCAAACTTTTAAAGAAGTTTCGGGGTTTTATAAGGAATTGCTTTTTATGGATGTAATATTTTTTGAAATATTACTTCCAAAAAATATTGCAAAAAATGCACTAACACATAACAATTATTTACCAATACTATACATTTTACTATGTCTGTTTATATTGCAATCATTTAAAATGTGAGATTTTTAAAGCAGAATCAGATGAATTTTCGTTGACTTCTGTTATTTAGATTTCATCAGTTTCTTTTTCTCGAAAAATAAGCCTAGATTTTTATCAGCTGATTCAGAATAAAAATTACATGTGACATCGCTGTGAATTTTCGTTCCGTTGCTCGTAGTGGTGTTCAATTTCATCACATTGAAGCTCTTCTTCCTAATATCACATGATTCATTCCGACCAGAATTTAATTTCAAATTTCAAGAAACTGTATAAAAAATTTATGTTCCAGAGGTCTTTGATGAGGCATCAGATACTGAATTGTCCTTAAAAGAAATTTCCATAAATAATGTTTGATAGGGAATACAGTTCAAGGCGAGGAATTTTTCTTAGAAATAATTATGGTTAGAATGTAGACATGAGAAATATTTTGAGAGATATTTCCTGGTGATTCTGTACAATCGGGTCAGTGAATTGCTGCACCGTTAGCACATTTTCGGATTCGAGGAGGTCAGGTCTAGAAGGGCTGGTTTTTTTGTTTAGTTTAGTTGTATTAACGTCCCTTTTTTAAAAGAAATTCTAGGGCTATCTTGGGACGGACCTCATAATTTTGAACAGCGGTCAGATAACGAGGACGACACCTCAAATGGCCTTCCTTCTCTAAACTTCCACATCACACCTGCAGGAGGAAGTTTGGCCTTCATTATTCATCCCCAAACACACTTACACGACGGTTCTTTGGTGGAATCGGGTCTTGAACCGGAAACCCTCCAATTCCGAAATTGAGACCTTACCATCTGGTCACTGCGGCCCTGGGTCTCCGAATGAATGGTAAAGACATCGAAGACTTAGTAAATGACAACAGTAAAGATCTCCGCCCTTGAAAGATCTCTAGACTTTCCTCTAAAAGTGTAACAGACAACAAATGAAGAAGTTGAGGCGAAAGAGATAGAGAAGAGTATGTCTTCTTCAGAAGGGCATTTTCTTACTGAAAAGAAAAGTGTAGGAGTTTGTAGAAAAATCTCAACCAGAAAAGTGAGTGCCTGCAACTTGTTTAATGATAATAATTTATCCATTTAAGGCAAATTTTAATCAGGTGGCGAAACGGATTTCTTTGAAAGGGTTTCATGTGCGACTCTGAAGATAGTCTCAGTGCCAATAGACCATTGATGAAGGTCTATTGGCCCTCTATATAGGGTGCCTCTATATAGAGCCTAGATGCTGAAAGTAATAATTTCCTTTTCCTTCCCAAACAATTCTATTGGTGTCTGTGCTATTTTCGCTATCTTCCATCCGCCAATTCTTCATAAAGAATAAAAATTTAAATGCCATGTTAAGTGTTCATTCTTCTTACTAATCTCTTATATTCCTTTCATATTTTTATTTTTTTCCTATTAAATACCAGATTTATTCTTTATAAATACATTTGGATATTATTTTTAAATACTTAGAATGAATTATTATTTACATTGCTTCATATGAAATTTTTTGCTTCTATTTGAGATAGTTTTAGATCTTGGTTTAAAGACGGATTGTCAACGAGAATCCTAAGCACCACCTAACTTGTTTTTATTAGAATAATAAAACTGAATACAGTTTTGAAATTTGGAAATCTGTCGATAGCTAAAATTTATAAATTCTCAGAAATTATTAAAACCTTTCTAAGTCTTTTCTTTTAATTTGTTTGTATCATATTTGTAAAAATGGAATTATGTAATTGATTGCTTACTGACTTCCTATAGTGTTAGGCTTTGAAATTTCGCACAGTGTCCATAATGTATTTTCGGTGGCGCTACACTCTTTTAATTCTTTTAGAATTTAATAGTTGATCTATTATTTTATTTCATTTCAATTCATATAAACGAAGCTACCTAGGGCTAAATTTATAAATAATTAAAAATCGAAAATATTTATTACAATGAATTATAAGTTAATTACTAAAAATCACTAATAAGATAAATATTAAATAATTAAAATAATAAAATGCATACTTTGCAGCAAGCTAATAAAATGTCTTAAAAACAGTAAAAAGGGGCTTTTATTCAATTTATTGTATTTTTCATTTGATAAAAAAATACATAAAAAATATTAATTCATTTACAGAGATTTTAATTCTTTCAGAGCAATTGTTTGACATAAATTTCTTCTTGCGTTAAAAACCTTACAATTTCCAACAACTGCAGAGCATCATCTCGATTGTGTTCACTGCAAACACTGTCCAGAAGTCCCGTCTTCTCCATTACGTCAACAGCGGTGTCCCTCGCTTCGGATCCGCACTTGCTTGTGATCTGAACCAGGAAACAGTTGGCACTCAACACTGGAAGCCTGAGAGAAAGAATATTTTACTTGATTCATTTTCAATCATCCTTTATAATTGTTCAATACTAGAAACCAATTCATACAAAGAACACTCAGCAATTGAAAGATAATTGAATCGTTAAAATTTGTATTTATCACATTTGAACGTCCTGAAAGCGTTTTATTGACATTATAAATAACATTTTTTGAATTTCTGATTTATGACAGAGGAACTATATGCTTACATATTATCTTGTATAAATAAATTTAATATTAATAAGATATGGAATGAATTAGCTGCATCCACCCGTTAAATGATCCTGCCGATGTCCATTCTCAACGCACGCGAGAACTTCAGTTCCCAATTATTAATCAAATTTCCATCCAAAATTGTCATTCAGACATTCTGGAATAACATAGAGAATGTAGTGCTGAATCAAGAGTCTTAGCAGCCGATTTCATATTAAAATTTACAGATCTCATCAGTGACTTTACTTCATTGTATGCATGTGTCTATGCGATAATATTAATGATATACAAATTCGGTTTTTCAAAATATATTTTTACAAGTTTTGTATTTATAAAATTAAAAATACAACAACATTTGGAATAAAAAGGGAATGTTTTTATGCATCGCTACAAAAATAAACGGAAGTGATTAAATGAAAACTCTTGAAATTATGAATGACAGATGTTATTAATATTCTTGTTCAAGCAACCTGAATAGAGCAAACAGTCCATTAAATTATCAATTAAAAATTTATAGTTTTTTAACGGATAATTTTCGATTAAATTTCTACAAGCAAGGTAAGAGAAATATTTTCCAAAAAAGCTAAAATCACACGAAATGTAAACATCCAAACTTGTGCAGATGAAAGGCCGGACGCTGTTTGATAAATAACATCTTAGCAAAAATTGAAAAGCATTCTTTACTACGAGATAGACTAATTCCAGCCACGAAAATTCAGATTTGAACCAAAATTGAATCAGTTTTTGATACTTAACTGATCCAGACTTCACATTTTCAGAGCGAAATGCTCTTTTCTTTAATACTTATTTAGCATTTTGATATAATTTGTCCTATTTAGAATGCTTATCTCGAATAATTTCTATTGAAATACATTCAAAGAAGTACTTCACCTAAAAACATTTACCAAACAGGGCCACAAGTGTACATATCAATTCTGTATCAAACTATGGGAAAAAGTTGTTTTTGGATTAAAATTCTAGTTTTTAGATAGAAGGTTCTTTTCAGCACTTTTGAAATGAGTTATATAACCTTTATTTTAATGGATGATTGGTCACTAGTCTTTATATTCAAGGTCTTTCTAATTTCAAGCAATATTTACCAATTTTATTAAAACTTTTAGAGTGTGAAACAAATACGTGGACCGGTTTTTCAAGCTCCTATGTTAATGAAACTGCTCTTTTAATGGGTCACAAACAGTCAATAATAATTTCTGATAAAGGAAGCATTGGGGCAAAAAGAAGAAAAAATTATGTTACGTCTGCACTTAAATAATAGAAAGAAAACAAAAACAGTTTTAGACTCGACTGGCTTCACCTCAGTCTCTTCTTTGGTGCGAATCAAACCTTTGGTCTAAGCAAAACGTGGTATGACTTACAATGTAAATCTACATTCTTGAACCGTTTTCAGATTTTTTTATTTTCGTTATTTTGATCAAAGATGCACTCATTTTTTAAAACTTACTTTACAAGAGACCGAACATTTTTTTTACAAAGGCTTTGATGATAACAAGCTCTTATTTTTTTCTTTGTAAAGTTTTGATTAATTTTTTTATTATTCTTAAGGGGTGCGATTTTAGTAACTTGAACGTACTCTCTTTGAAAACCGCTGAGACCAATGAAATGAAATGGACCTTAGCATTCCTTGAAAGATCCTCATTTGTCTGGAATTATTAATTTGTCCTCTTCAGCAGTTCTAAAATTTAGAGAATAGATGAAAAGCTCTAAGCCACATTCTTATTGAAGGGGAACAAGAGCTCAACAAGAATTTTTCAACAAAAGATATTGTTCAATCAGATTAGCGAAAGACATGGAAAGGTTGGAATCGCAAGTTACGAGCTAGCCGATCAACATGTGACTTTCGAGGGTGAATATTTAGACATTCCTGCTCCACATTCATTCCTTAGAAGAAATTTTAAAAGAATTTCGAGACTAATTCGGATCTTAAAAAGGAACACATCAAGAGGGGCAACTTTTTCGTAGAGTGTAAAGGAAGTCTGATTTACCAAGTGAGTTATCGATAATCAGTAATAAATTGTTATTTTAGTTATTGTAGTGACTGCCTTCTTTTATGTAATTTTTATTTTTTAATTTTAGGATCTTATATGTTAGTAAGAAGTAAAAACGGAAAAGCATGTATTAGCCTCAAAAATGCACACTTTTGAAAGAAAAAAAAAAAACCTCCATATCTTTTATTTATTTTGTGGCTCGCTTCCAATTATAAATTAAATAAATGAGAAATTACCTACTAAGCGTATTAAAACAATTTCTATTCTTAATTATTTTCTATTTTTATTTAATTTCTTATTAATTAATATAATTAAAATTGATTGAATTAGGTGTTTAAATGATAAAATCCTTAAATACTAAAGTAGAGTATTTTAATCGAAAGTACATAAATATACAAAATTTCCAAACTTCTACACATTCAGAAGTGAGTGAAATTTTGATAAAATATTCCATCGTTACTAAGATAAAATAAATTAAGTTAAATAAAAAGAAAATGCTTAAGAAAGAAAAGTTTGAAAAGAAACTCTATAAGACAACTTTATAAAGAAACTCTATTAGACAACTTTTTGATTTATATGAGCTTCTGCCTCTTATATTCACTTTCAAAATATTATTTATTAAAGTTCTTTTCAATAACATAAATTTTTGATATTATCTGAAATAGCAAAAATTATATCATTTTGCAGTTGTAGGTTAATTAAAAGTCAAATTCAGTTTCTAATGCACTTACAGACAGTCGTGCTGTTGATGAAGACGCCTTTTCTCGGCTTTATTGTCTCCCAATACTTTCTCGAGACTGATGATGGCCTCTCTCGAGCGTTCCTGGCAGAGTTCCTCGTCGTTTTGAAGGATGCCTTTAGCGCAAGAAAGAATTTTCACCACTCCTGAGGAAGAAAACGTGTTTCAGATCAAATTAATAATAATGACAATGTTGCACAAAATCAGAGGGGATAGATTAATTTTGCTGTAGGAAATGTCTATATGTCAGGTAGAAGAAGTGTGAACTGATTAACTAAAAGAGGTAGATTATATGGCTATATTATGGCGAGCATCTATGTCTCCTTTTTGAACACTTTATAAAGATATATGCTCATAATAAGTTAATAGACACACTTACAGAAAGTATCGACATGTGAAATAAGATATCCAGCTCCACTTTTGTGCATTGCCGTAGATTATTTCACGTTTCTTTGTTTGAAATAAATATTTGCGTCAATCAATATCTTTTTACTTTCATTTTATCAAAATCATAGTTATTATGTTGATTCCAGTGATTCTGTATAGTCTCATATGAGCTTGCTATCTGTCTTAACATCACATTTTAAGAGAAATTATAATAAAATTTCATAAAACCAACGCCAATGAACCATCAATACCAAAATAAAGGCACTCTTGAGGATACAAATTTATATCCGAAATTTAGGCATATGAGAAATGTGTAGTTAATTGACGAAGATGGGTGGGGGCAGCAGACTGAAATGCTGGCCATTTCTTACTCTCCCTATATGACAAAGGAAGAATCAAACATGTTGTTGGATCGGAGAATTAGGACTAGAAGGAGAGAAAAAAAGACAAAAGTAGAGACGATTCGCAGATAGAGAAATTTTCTCCAAAGAAATCTAATGAAGGATTGCAGACTTTCAGAGCAATTATCTATTAATATTCTTCACCATAATCGTATAAAACTGGTCAAGGCTCAAATTTTTAACATTTTATCGATAAGCTTTTAAGCAACAGTCCATCGAAGTTAAACGCTATCACACTAAAGTGTCCACAACTTTCACTGGATAATAAATTAGAAAATTTCTAAATATTATTTTTCGGAAGCCTGAAATTGTGTGTATATGTTTTAATTTTAAGTAAGAGGAAAAATTTTCTGTTTTATTTATTTAATTGTGACCGATATTTTGAAAAGTTCTGTAGTTAACGTCACAAAACGTGAACAGAGAAGTTCTAAAAGAGCACATTCGATTATCCGAAATCCCTCGTCAATGAGATACTGTTGCTTACGAAACAGAAGGATTTTATTGTATAGTGTAATATGCCACTTGGATCCTATTTTTGTTGTATCAAAGTTTTCGGAAATAATTTTATTTTTAATTAAAAAGATTTTTAATCTGAAGAATTTTTTTAAATATTTTAAACTGCTTAGAAACTTTTACTATTAAAAGTTTCTAATGCGACAAACCTGACCCTGAGTCCAATAATATTCGGAAATGGATACAATGCAGCATTTCTGTGCACACACTATGCAAGGCACCGTACATTCATCTGACAGTTAACGAGATTGTGGAAGTACTCACAAGCTGCAATTTATAGTGTTATGAGAAGTACAAATAAAGAAAGGTTTTATTGTATCTTTGATTGCAGTTCCAGGTTTATCAGGTGGTAGCACAGACAACCGGGATTTTATTCTTAATGGGGCGTTCTCAATTGTCCCGTGCAAAGAAACTTCGGTAGTTGCTTTTTTCCCTTCATTCACATTAAGAAAATTTAAGGTAATGAAGTAATATATATTTAACTAGTGCGTCGAATGCATGTCAACACTCAGGTCATAGAATCGTTTGATGATAGTTTTAGGAGGTGGGGGCTTATTTTTACTTACATCTTCTTACTTCTAAGGAGGAAACATTTACATTCTTAATTCCTTGAGATAAAAGAAGTCCATGACCATGTTTAAATACATGATATATCTTTCTCACCTATTCCTTATTCTTTATTTCATTTGATTCAGTTAATAATTCAGAAATAAATAATATGCTTCCACAATCCTGCGATGATCACTTCAAAACACTTCAGAAAAATCTCTTTGAATATGAAGATGAACTTCTTTTGTCCATAAATATAGGAAAGAATATTTCGCCCTTCTCCATAAGTTTTTGAGAGTGGCAGCAGCGTATATGAAAAAAGTATGAAAATAATGAAATTGTTGAGAACGTTCCAATAAGTGTCATCGCTTTAGGGTTTAAAAGCATTCGAAGATAGGAATTTAAAATCACTTTTGGCCTTAAATTCTAAACAATTACATCTACCAAAAATATAATAAGTTAAATATGAAGTAAAAAAAAGTGAAATAATAAATTAATTAATATGAAAATTTAAATAAAATTATCTTTATATCTTCAACTTAAAGGGATTTCCAAGTAAATGAAATTTTAATTACTTCCATTTCTACTTTTTTCCCAGTTGAATAACCTTTTTAAAAATTCGCAGTCCGTTTTATTCTCAATTATATTATATGTCTCGCCAGGTCGAATCCATATAAATTCCCAAACATGAACTAATCCTAATAAGTACTAACGAAATCCCAAGTTACGTTGTTTTATCTTTGTGTTTGGCGCAGCATAGCCGAAACCGGCTCTTGTGTTACAAGGATAGAATTTCCTTTCCCATTCCAAACTGTAAATACGATTCAAAATTATAAAGTACACATTTTAGAAATAAAAAAAAAATGCAGTTTTTCAGTTCTGGGAAAGATGATTGTGTTTGATGGATAGGATGGACCGTCACTCGGACTGAGAGTCCTCCATCTGATTTTTTCATGGAAAGATTACTGAAAATTATATACAAGACTTGGTGCGTTCAGCTCACTCGTAAATTCCGGAGATGACCATTGAGGAAAGACTGTAGATTAGCGACAGATGTGTTTGATATATCTGAATTATTTGAAAATATTTATTGATTCATTCTTCGTCTGTGAAAAACATGCGTTGTTGTAAATAGCATGAGTTTTCACCAACTTATGTATTTTCTGTAAGCATCGTGTGATTAATCTGCTTTGTAAATCGTATTTGCATTCGTTTATTTTGATTTAGGACCGTGTTTCAACTCATATGTTCTAATTTAAAATGGATTTTTATACATTATATGCTTAATTAACTTACTAATCTCGCCCACGTCCTCTCAACTTATTCTGTAAAAAGTTTACAAGTATACTATTCATTTTACTTTCAGTAAGCATATATAATTCTTAAAATGTCTTAAAATATTTTACATTGCTCTTACTTGAATGCAATTCAGAAGTAGGTAGACAAATATCTACAGTTGCGTCCATCAGCTTTCCGACTTTTGCATAATTAGAATGAAACAAGTCGAAGTTTCTTTTACCGCATTTGTCGACGAAATCAACTGCACATTGCAAGGTAGTTTTAGCAAAACTGCAAAAAAAAAAAAAAAATGGATGAAAAGATAATCATGCCTATAAATAAATTGTTTTAACATTCAACTACTTGAGTAGTGAGATTCTAAGTCTAGAAATAGGATTTTTAATTTATTTGTTCGGTAGCTAAATTGTGGTTCCCGATTTTAGTACATCAGACCATCCTAGTTTTAAACTTTTTACCTTTATTATTACTTTGTCATTCAAAAACGTTATAATTTAGTTAATAAAGAGGTAGTAATCCATAAATATTTGAAGTGGTCTGTGGACTTAATTGAAAGAAAGCGATGATATATTTTTAAAACAAAAGCATCATCTAATCGGACATCCCAGTTATGGGGGGGGGGGGTGTTACAAAACGCGTTAGAAACCTGTTTGCTTTGAAGATAAATAGAAAAATGTGAGCGTGATTATTAGAAAATTAATTTCTGAAATGATAAAAAAAAATATTGCGTCAAATTGAAATGAGATCAATGATGCATTTTCTACTGAAAAGCATAACGAGGAAGTATGCGATGGACAGTTGCATTGAAGAAGCTAATATATAGAATTTTAGTCCATATGGCATTCCTTGTTATTAATAAATAGTAATTTATAGGTAGACTTATTTTTAAAACTGAATGCAAAAATTAACATTTTTGCAAAATTTTTTTAAAAAGATATTTATCGGCCTTTTAAAAAAAATTGGTGATACCTTCAATTTTTTATATTCCGTCACTCCTTCATCAGCAGTTTGGTTTTGATAGTAACATACTTCAGTGATTGATGAGTTTTAGCTTAGAAGTACGATTCGGCAAGATTCAAACGACATATTAAAGAAGTTGATCATTCTTACTGAAATTGTATCGTGCAACTGTTCATTCAGAACTGGGTTTATTTATTTCTCTTTTATAAGACCATTGGCTTTTCACTTGGTCTAAAATATTCAAGTTAAGGATTTCGCGTTAATGAAAGGAGAAGTTCAATATTTCAGGAAAAATTATTTGTGGATTAATTTGATAGAACATTTGATTGATCAAATTACACATATGAGTGATTACGCAATGACACACATGATCACTACATTTCAAGCATGAGTATTTTATGAGTATAAGTATCTTAACAATTTAAAGTATTTCGGCAGTGTTTTCGTATTAACGATCTCTTTTAAACTATTTAAGTTCTTATTTGTTTGGCTAGCATTCAAATTTCTATTAAGATATTAATATAGTTTTTTTATAATGTTTTTGTTTTTTAATGAAAAAAAAATGAATAAAATTTTCATTTTCAAACGGAAAATTTTCAAACAGATACGAACAAGTTGCACGATTATAGACAAGTGTTTTTCTAATGAATAAACCATTGGAAAACTCTTTATATTAAATAAAAATGTATCAGTGTAGCATTTATAGGATTTTTATCTGGAAACATTTCATAAAACATGAAGAAAAAATAAGCACATACTTGCAAAGATCTCTTAGTTCGTTCTCATTCCCTGGGATAACTTGAAAATCTTCTTCTCCCAGTAAACAAGCCTCTGAAGCCTTCCTCTCACAAAGAGAACTGTATGCACCTGAAATTTGTGTTTAATAAAGCATTGTCTATTCTTGCATGAACAGCTATTGGAGGCATGGAAAAATATCAAAATATAAATTTTGATAGTTCTATCTGTTTGCATGAATTCATACTTGGAAACTATCATTATACTATTTCTTCCATAACGGATGATTTTGATTTAGTTAGATTATTGTCCAGTTATAGAAAATATGTTCTGGGATGAATATAATAATTTAAGGCAAAATAGGCAAATAATGTCTGTCGTTTAAAACAGTAGACAATCATTAAGCGCAATTGGAGGAATTCAGCAATCATAAACACTTTCAAACTTTTAAATAATTTCAATAGAAAATTTCTTAATTACAGTAGTTTGTTAAAGATTGAAATGTTTTATCCAAAATTAAATAAAAAAATTGTTATATTTCTTTTTTGACAGAATATTCTTAATTCTGATGTGTTCAAAAAGTGATATTCCATTGATTTCACAGCGTTGCTGTAGAAACTTTTTCAAAAATTACATCAAGAAGAGTTGCAATTTTGCAGTACTTCACTAATGGTCGAATGGCATTTGAACAATATTCCTTGGAAAGGAAATGCCATAAACTTGGTACAAAAAAATAAGCAAATTGAGAAAATTTACAAGTCTCAGAAAATTATTAAAATTATTCTAATTGACAAATTCAAATCCAAGAGACGATCATTATTAATTACACCATGAAATAGTCACATTTGAGTCAGTTTTTAGTAGAGGGTAAGCAAAAAAGGAGTTATCCATTTTAGAGGGCTCTAGAAATATGTTCTATAAATCCAAATGAGATATCATTTGAAGTACAGATAATTTATACAGATAGTACAAGCATTTGGTTGAAAATTCAGCCAATAGTGATATTGTAATGCAATAAAAAAATTTAATATTCTTTATAAATGTTAAATAATATAAAAAAGTAGCATTAAAACTGCTTACTATGTCCCCCTTCATGTTCAATAATTTGCTCTAATCGAAGAATCATATTTTCCATAGCTGAACAGAATAAGTGTGATAGAATATCAAGAATACGGCGCTAAATGTAGTTCTTCAGAACATGATAGCCTTTGTCAGTAGATATTGTCCTTCAGGGAACTTTACAACCAGAAGTTGCAAAGGGGGATTTCCGCCGAACTCAGAGACCTTGCTAATGGAAAATGATGGCTGATCCATGTTGCATCCGTGAAAAACTGTCTAAACAATTGTTTTACACAACGATCCATATGAGAAAGTGCGCTATTGTGCATTAAAATAATGTCCTGAAGGCATTCACGCTGTTGAAGTGATGAGATTACAAAATCCCTCAGTATATAACGGTACAAATATTCTGTAATGGAACAAGCTTTGATTTCATTTGCAGTCACTGCTTAAAAATAATTCAATGATAAAGGTAGCCATAAAACCATACTGTATTGTCCCTTTTTCTGGATGCAAGGGTTGTTCTCAGATAGCGCTTGAGCCCAAAATTGACAATTGTGAGTATTAGCTGACCTATTGAGATAAAAATGGCCCACCCCCTCCACAGAATGTTTCATGGCGAAATGACATTGAAGTTAAAAAGTTTTAACGAACCTCTGATTCCTTGTCCTGCGACAAGTGCAGAGACTTGATTTTATAGGGATAAAAAGGCAAACTCCACCGTAAGATTTCTTTCCTTATCGTAGAATACAGCCTATCCAATACACAGAAAATAACTGGCACTCACTCTACTATGCGGCGACTGACTGCTGGCTTCAACGACTGCTGTAGTCACATTTTCAGCACTAGAAGACGGAATTTGCTTTCGTCCTCTACCTGGAAGAATGTCAAGTTGTCCAATTGTTTCACATCTCTATATCATTTTGTATAGACTATATGGAGACTTTGTACCCTTACGTATCTGTTTTATATGTCAAAATTCTTTTACTGTTAAAACAGAGTTCTGCTGGATTTGGTAAAACAGCTTTGCGCGTTTTCTTGCAATATAGGCATAACATTCAGAGAAGTAACTAGTGCCTTCTTTTCATCCAAAGAACAATGTTAACAGGCATGTGTTATAACGCAAATAATGGTTCAAATTTTCAATATCTGCAAATAAATACCTTTTTTTTATGGCGCAAACTATTGGGGATTTTTCTACTAGTTTTTATTTAATAAATGCGAAGTGCGTTATTTTAATCATCTGTAATTCAAATTTTATCTCATTTGGACCAATCGAACATATTTTAGAATCTTCTGAAGTGGAAATCTTATGTTTTGCTAACCCTATATTTTGTCGTAAATATTTAATATGTTAGAAAGATATTAAAAGATTTCGGGTGTTTGAAAAAAAGGAGGGTTTTTTTTGGTGAAAAAGATAATTTTAATTTAAAAACAGACCAGTTTATTTTTTGTTAAAAAGTAGATAAAAATTATATATCTTTTTTTTTCTATTCCTAGAAATTATTTGTGTTATGGAAATATTATTGAAAATTAAAAACATTCATTAAAAGTTTTTACTAGTATAGGGTTTATAACTTTTACAGAATGTGATTTCTGAATTATTTTTCACTCTGTTAAATCGTATTATTTAGTTAAGACGATTCTAAATTGTATAACTGAACAGTTTTACAGATACATAATTATTAATTGGATATTAGGACATATTTTAATTATTCGGGTTGCGAAAATAAAATCCCATAAACTGACTTTCTTTCCTTCAAAATATTTACAAGCAACTTCTAGTAATTTTATGATTATCGAAAAAATAAATAAATAAATAAAAATAAAAAAAATGATACACCTTCTGAAATGGCGCCTGAAAGTTGCCTTATGCTTGCAAAGTATAAAGGCATATCTATGAAATGTTTTCTATCAAATGAAGATTGCTTGCATGTCATTTTTTTAATGAAATAGAAAACCTGTAGCATAAATTTCATTTCCGATTTTTTACAAAAAAAAAAAAAAAAAATTGAGAAATTTTCTAGAATTATGGGAATTTTACGTGAATTTTCTACAGTTGTTTGAAATATCCAATTAATTTTAAGAGCTTAAGAACAAATTCATTCGAAATGAATATAATATATTGTTGATGAATTGCTAGTTTAATTAGTTATTCTTCAATTTTCAATAATATTTTTCAGAAAAATAATTACAAAATTGAGCAATATCAATATTTGATCCTTCCATTAGTTTCAAGGAATGACAAAAAAAAGTTAATATGCCAAAGTACATGAATAATATCTTCACGAAATGAAGATCAACTTTTAAACAGCATATTTCTATTAATGGGATATTTTGAAAACATTTAAATGCTCTAAAACGAAAAAGTTCCTAAGAATGAACATCCCACATATCACTTACCATTGCATAATCCTAAGATAATTAAAAAATAGATCCACATATTGTTGTTTCAAGTCGACTATGTACAATGAAACTACCGATTCTCAGACGGATAGCTTTATTATGCACTTCAGGGCGGAAGCACTTTCAGATCTAATAAGCCGGCGGTAGTCTAACGGAAATCCTGTTCTTGGGGTAATCATTGGACGGCTTTCTCTGCAACGTGCCTTTTGACATTCTCCGATATAAATTATATTTAAAGGAAAAATTTAATCGGCAGCTGCAATATCGTGATGTTTTGGATTTCCGCGGTGTGACAAAGTGGTCACGAGAACCCCCCCCCCCCCGCATCCTAATTTGGAATAGCAATTATAATTTGCAAGTTTTAGAAAAGATTGAATTGAATTAAAACTAATTTAGACGAGCGCATAAAGCTCTAACGTCCTGAAATTTAGTACAATTATGGAATTAATTGTTATGATATAATTATTAATAGAAAAAAACGTTTTGATTATTTATGGAGAAAAAAGAACTATAATGGAATTGCGTTGCATGTACCTTTTACTAAGGGGACTGATTTAATTAACTATTTTAAATAGTTATTTTTGAAAAAAATCCAGAAATTTTCACGCGTGTAGCTCATTGTAGCTATCTAAGGCCTAAACAGAGATAATTTAGAAAAAACTATAATTCATCAGATAAGCAACGGAATTAGAAATTCTTTGTCTTTTTACGGACGGAATATTAACCTAAATATTTTCTTTTGAAACCCTAGGCTTTTTCCTGGAGCTGGACGCAGCAGGATAAATTTAATCGTAAAAAAAAAAAAAAAAAACTGACCTAGTCCAAGTAACCAAAGATCGTTGGCCAAACACCGTCTGTGAAATTCAGTAAGTCGGGATAACTTTGCCTGCGACGTCATTTCGATACTGTGCATGACCCCAGGCCGAGCGCCGGACGGTAATCGCCACGGCTTGTCTTCTAAATATTTACCCATTATTTTCCGACATGTATTATCATGGGCAACTTTATATCAACTATTTCGCTACGTGTATTGACAATGGGCAATTCAATGCTAATCGCTTGGCGATTTTTTAAGAAATACTCGCCGGCGAACACTCAAAAATAATAGCTTTTTAGTTTTCTTAAACTCTATAAACTATTTCACGATTTTTCAGACCATCATATTTAAAAAAATTTTGCGTAACGATTGAAAATACGGAATACTTGGCGTAGTTTATTTTTCTTTATTGATGTAAATAATTTGGTTTGCTACTTATTTTGAAAAAATTAAATTTCCGTAAAACACTTACTTACTTTTGCTAGAATTGCGCTTCTATGATTTCAAAATGGAAAAATATATAATTCTTGTTAAAATGATATTTTTAACTATATATTATTATATTGCTTAATGTGAGCAATAAAACTACACAAAATTAAGGAAATTCCTATTTTAACTCCCCCTCCCTATTTTTTAATGCATAGTTTAGAAAATCGTGTAAAACACTGAATTATATAATTCCCATTGTATATTTCTTCATTTTACAGTATTATGAGGCACAAATGAATAATTTGCTTCAAATTTCAAATATTTTCTTATCTCTGATTAACTTCGAAAACCCAATACACATATATAAACTTCTAATATTTCCAACTGTATTCTAATATGTCTTTTATCTCTGATTAACTAAGAATATTTAAAAAATACGGTGTATATAGTTGTATACATACTTGTTTCATACTGAATTCACAATATCCCCTAATTGTTTTCAGCAGTCTATTTGTGTATTGTTAAAATTTACATCATAAATCAAGATTTTTCCTTTGTTTGCGAGCGATAAATATATTGTATATACTTTTATAAACATTTGGCATTACAAACATTAATATACAATATACAAAGTGTTCATTAATTTTATTTCTTGAATAGAGTACGTAAAATTTTAAATTAGAAAGACATGTTCCCATAAAATTGCATCTAGTTCTCAAACATTGTTTTCAAATTAAATATTATTGATTCAAACTCTAAATAAATAACACAGATTCTTTACTCCATTCTTCATTAAACTTCATGCATCTTTTTTAGTTGAAATGTCAGATTTCGTTTGAGATTTTTTGTGGATATCAATCCTCGATAATACTTTTGAATATTTTGATTTAATTTTCATGTCCGAAAAGCTCTCTTTTCGAAAGTAGTTTAAGAAATTTTCCACGGAATATCTTTTCTTGCTATATCCAGAAGCAACTATAAAAACAAATGCCAGAATGTTTTTAGCTCATCGTATAAACACTTTTATCAAGTTATTTGTTTCAACAACACAGGATATTGTATTAGAATATCTGAAAGTTCAACGGAAGCCTCGAGTGCCGTAACTATCCGAAGGTCGCGAGCAATCAAATTGAAATAACGCTGGAAATCACTTTTCATTTCGAGAGCCGTTGTTATTCAACTTTCTAGAACGCAAAGTTAACAAATCTTGTACTTTTTAAAGTTCATGTTCAAATAAGAGTAGAAAAATTCGATTTCAGCATTTGATTTTGATCTCTTTGTTTCAGAGATCCCTGACAGATTGGCGTTCAAAATTATTTTTATCACTTGGTTTATCTGCATAGGAACACTTTTAATTAAAGGCACACGAAAAGAATTAGGATTATAAAATTTGGAATATGGTTTTCCCTCAAAAATTATCGATAGCTATCTGTATCAATTATTATTTCTAATAGATCTCTCTTATAGATTAATATCTATATCAGATAATATTCTACTCCATCAAAATATATTTTTTGTTGTCTTAATTTGTTTTTTGTTCTAAAATGAACCCAAAAATTCATCAGCACAACAAGTGACATGCTTATTTTTAGTATGCGATGTTTACGCCACAACAGAAGATCTGATAATAAGTTGGAAGCAACTCAGAGAAATAGAAAAGACACACCATACAATGAAGCTAAGTAAAAACTAAGTACTAAGTAAGTTGCTTTGTGGAAGTTTGTGGATGTGAGAGGAAAATTCTTCCATTGGCACTTAAACCTATTACTATTTCTATAGATAAATCAAAGAAAAATTATATCCTCTATGTGATAGCCTCGAAGCTTAAACGAAAATGTTTCACCAAATTTTTACATTTGATCAGCTCATGACACATAACTAATTTAGACTCAATTGCAAAAGTTATGGATTTGACATATGAATCTTTAAATGAAGAAGGTTATATATCATATTAAATTGTAAATTGTATGTAAAATTACACTGACAGAATAATTATTTTGATAATAAAAATTAGATTTTCGTTAGGTGGTTAAAAATGTAAGTAAAATTTTACACTGCACACTTACAAAATAGCAAAACAATCGTGTTATCAGTGCAATGAGGAAAATGGTTTCCGAAGCTGAATTTCCAATATCGTTCAACACAATAAAAGCTAAAGTATGACATTATTTACAGTTCCACACTAGAGATAATATAGGATTTCGACATGACATTTCATAATAAAATTTCCTTTTCTTCTTTTTTTTTTCTGTCATATGATATGAAGCCTCGTAATCTTAGATTTTTACCTTTTGGACCAATATCAGAAGTCTTTAATGTCTTTTTATTTATTCATTTATTTTATCTTGATTTGTCCCCTTCCAATTTATGAAAACTGCAGGTGATTATAACCTCTATCTCAGCCATTATAGTGCAGCACTATTTATGGTCCATCCGACGAACTTTTGAATGCCAATAAGATTTATCTAATCTCATTTTTAAACAATTTTGACAAGACTATTACAGTAATTTCTAACTGTACATGTTCATTTCTCAAAATATAAATACATATTTTGCTACTTACATTTAAACAACATAAAACTACTTATTTTTTAAAAAATATTTAATTTTTGATGTGTAAATGTATATACTTTTCTCTAACAGCAACCATGCAACGTTTCCATTAAAACCCATCCTACTCATAGCATTTAAATCCTTACAGTGACTTTTTCCGATTTTGGGTCCAAATGTTTAATAAATTTGAAATATTATACCTGTCTAATCTACGCGTTGATTAAAATATGCAATTCTAATCTACAATCGGTATCTTTTTCATCTCAATTAGGATTTTTTAAAAGTAGTATACATTTGGTATACAAGTAGTATACATTTGGTATACAAGTAGTATACATTTGGTATACAAGTAGTATACATTTTAAAGTAGTATACATTTGTATACATTTGGCTCAACAAATCAGCAAGTTTTGGGATATTTGATTGATTTCATGGTTTTTGAAAAAAGGCTTATATTTTTCTCCAAAAAAAACATTAATGAAACATATTTTTGTCTCTGAATTCCGATTTTAAATAAGGAAAGAAAAGTTTCACACAACTTTATCCTGATTATATAGTGAGCATAGCACGCAATTCTACAACAACACCAGCGATTCATTATAATGAAGTCAACGAAGCAAAGCAAGTGGATGATAACTAGATGTTATTGACGAACCAAAGTCGCCAAATGAAGGCGTAGGTTATTCTTTTAAAAATCAGACCTTAAATGATCACTTTATCAAAATGTTTTTTAACATTGCATTTATTTTAACAACGTGCTAAAGAATATTTTTCTGTCTGTCTTTCAAATAATCGCAAATTTTCTTCTAGCTGCAAACATAACTGTGAAAGAACTTCAGAATTAAATTTAACACAATATGCAGTATGTATATGTTAAAGCATAAACGTTATAAAAGCAAAAATAAACGGGAAAATCAGCGAGTTTATTTCACAGTACACTCCTAGGCATATACTTTTCTAGTAAATAAAGAAGTTTATAGTTTGAAAATTTGATGTCAAAACGGTTTTAGAAAATATTCTCTCCAAGAAGTAAAGAAACGAATATGTATTCCCATTTCCGAAAAAGGCAGTTTATTTTTACGATGCAACTCCTTTTTAAGGCATGAGGTGGCAACATATGGAAATTTTTATGTTTCTTTTTGACCTTCTCCAGGAAGCATGCCCAGCTAACAGATGATTCTTTTCCTTCTTCCTTTGGCGAGGAGAATCCACAAATACCATTCGATGTTCGTGACGAACACGAAGTAGAAAGAAGGGATATTCGATGTGCATAAGCTTTCATATAAAAAAACCCCAAATATGATATTTTTGAAATTTTTTCTGTATGATAAGGGGATAGAATGTAATATTTCTATGGCGTTATTTATATTTTCTTTTCTGTTGTTAGTTTTATAGCCAAATATCATGTTCTTCATTGTATATTTGATTTTTAAACACTTTCGCTTATTTTGACTTGTTCCATCTTTGTAAAGATGGTCCATATACAGTGTACTAGTATTCTGAAAACTTGTATAGTTGTGTATTCTTCAAAGCACCACATTAACTTAATATTTTTAAAAATTATCTATTAATAAATTGCTCTGCTTCTCTAAAAGTGACGGAATCTGACAATGAATCTCAGAAAAATTGATAATTAAATTTTATAACTTTTAGAATCAAGATTAGAAATCTAAGACTAAAAAACAGAAGATAGTAAAAATAAAAATTCATTCAAGGCATACTTTTACTTATATATACTTAAATGAAGAATATTGCATGATTTTCAGTATAAATGATAAATAAAATCTTAAAACTGAATCGGTGTAAAATGTACTTTCAGAATATAAAACCATCATTAATATTAACAATACAAAATTAAGAAAAGAATATTCTCTGGCATTCATTAAAAATAAAATATATTAAGAACATGTTTATAGTTCTAATTTTTTTGTGCTTTTTTTTCAGTTGTAAACATTTTTATTCAAAATAAAGTTTTGATTAAAAAAAACCTTTATTCTACTCGTTGGTATGCTATTAAAGTAAATTCTAAAAAAGCATTTTTTTAAAATTTTTAATATTTATCAATCTTTTATTTTAACAAATATTTATTTCAGATATTTTTTAGATAGTTTGTTATTAAAAAGGGCTGTGCATTTGTATATACCTACACACACACGCATGAATGAAAATATATGATGAATGATATGAAATATGAAAATGACGAAACACATATGCTCTATATGAATGAAAGTTCTACAAGGATCCAACTATATAATACTTTGCCAATGTGAAATTTGTTCTTTACAAATAAAGGAGAGACTTTCCTGATTCATCTCAATGAATCAGGTTCTCTCGCAAAGAAATAGTTTGAGAATGGCCCTGTATATGATAGTCTTCGTGCGCTTCCCTAAGATTTATGTGGTTTCATTCTTGCATTCTATCATTATTGCTTTCGAAATGAGTTTTTTTGGCAGTTTTTAATGCATCTATCAGAAAATATCTATGGAAGGGAGGAGATAAGCATTTTATTCCATGCGCCTCCGAAAGAAAATGGGTGTTTGCTTCAAAGGGCTTTACTTCATTCCTTGAAATTCACAGATTCTTCTGGCGGATGGTTTTTATTTCAGGAGAAATGTGATTGTGTGCCGTTTTGTGAATCAGCCGTGATATGAACTGAGTGCACGTGATATAATCCTGTTTTCATAGGATACATGGATTTGAATCATGCTCATCCGAAAGCTATTGTTAGACCCTGAAACTTAATCATTAGTTTAAGCATCGATGTAGTAATAGAAGAATGCACTCCTCCATCCATTTTTGATGTTGTGTGTAAAGAATGTTTTTTATTTTGATTTTTCCACCGTCCCACTACAACTTTATACCCAATTGGGTGGTTGAATGGACGAGAATATTAAATAAATAATAAAATTTTAAAAAATGCAATCAATCCCACCTATACAGTAAGAGCTGTTTCGTGAATGTCTTTTGCTGACTAAAATTGAATAACTGTGCTCTGTATCTGATTGGATGGCACATCGTTGCTCATTGTATCTCATTCAGCGTTTCACCACCGCTTTGACCACATTTCTTCAGAAATGTACCACCATCCAGATTAATACCTATTAAAAATTTCTCTCGGGACAAACACCAGAGCACCCCCATTCCTCTCTTTGTGGTGGGATTTGCAATCCCCACATTCATCCATGGGTTTTTCCGACAAAAAGAGTCAAGATTGAAAATGCCATGATATGTAGATAATCTATTTAAAACAGGTTTGAAAGGACAGGATTTACATTTTATAGACCATTTCTTTTTACCATTGTTCTTCAATAATCGACAAACTCAGTCATCAAATTAAATTCATTCATTTTGTATTGAACCCAACTTAATTTAGTTACTGAATCGATGTAATTCTGGGTGTACTTTGAATATACTGACTATTTCGTGCTCAATATTTTTGTAGCTAATAAAATCGATCATTTCTGGTTTTAAATGTAACTCTTGAAAAGTTTTAGGCAGAATAACGTTGTAAACAAATTATGAGGCTTGATCATTTTGTTTATACTTGAATTTAATTTATATTACAATAATTGCACATTTCTTAATGAATTATAAGATAGTTATTTAAAATACACAGAATTAAGTAACAGTAAAAAATAGCTGCTGATGCTTTTACCCTGGAACTAAGAAAAATAGGCATATAATGAAATGTATAATTAAATATATATAGAAAATAAAACAAAAAAAATCGTAGAAATCATTCTCTATTTAAAAGTATATTGTGTATATGTAATATTTAATATGAAAAATTTCCCATCATTGTTTATGCGATCACTATTCTTTTGTCAACTATGCATGGAACTTATTTCATTCTGGACACTACCCCCATCCCCCGAAGGCACCTCGTAACTGAGGATGGTAGTTGGTTCTCGCTACTCTGGTAGTTACAGAAAAAGGAGGGAATAGGCTCATCCCACCGATGACGGGAAGTACTTACAGTGGGCAGGGTTGTACCGGTGGACCCTTAGGACTCTATTATAGTTCCCGCCAGTGTTGCAGTTGCGGTGGTGCAGACATTTAGCTTCTTCTGTGTACCTCAGGGAAGGTCAGAATATCCGGTTTAAGGATACTCTGGATATTTAGGTAATCTTTCCTGATTTCTCCCTTTCACTGACTGTCAGTAAAAGAAACGCCTATTTTTTATTGGGCAGAGATAATTAATAAAGTAGATTATAGTTTTATGACTTTTAATTCCTTTTAGTTACATATTCCTATGTTAATAAAATGAATTTCTTAAATGTTTTTTTCAGTTATTCATTGTGTTTCCAAGATTGAAATTGAGTCAGCATAATTTTTAATTTATTGTTTAAATTATTAGTTGATAACGTGATAGATAAAAGCAATCTGTGATGAAGGCAAATCAAGCGCTTCGGTTTAGATGGTTACTAAGCAGAGGTTTGGTTTTCGGTTTTAGATAGTTTTGATTTTCTCTTATATTGAATATATAGGAGGCATTGAAATCGTAACTAAATTCGAATTCCTGATTTTGACGAATTTTCCCAAGTTTCAGATATCCAGCAAACAATTCCGAAAATCAAATTTTGACATTATGTCTGTTTATCTATGAATACAATAATAAAAAGAGCTTAAAGTTAAACGATTGAAATCCTGTTTTTAAGAATAACGACCAAACTGGTATATTTCTACCAGTGTTCGAGTATAAATTATTTTGATAGTCACAAATGCAAAGAGGAAGGTTCCTAATATTAGGTGCACAGATTTAATATCTAAATTGGAAACATCTATAATATTTTGAATTAAATCCGCCAATGCTTGTCCACCTGTCAGTCTGTGTTTTCGCTTATATGTAAACACAATAACCCATAAATGCAATGAATTAAAACAATGCTATTCGATATGCTATCTTTTGATTATAACTGTAGTTTGTGTTAAATTTAGCATCCAAAATATATATTTTCGAAACAATAATTCAGAAGCATTGTTAGATTCAAGAGAAATATTAATAATTGTTGTAATTATGCAACTATCACTCACCAGTTCCATGCTAGGTATTCACGGACTTACCCAAGGGTTACAATTCTGTGCCGAAGAAAGGAGATTAGATCCTTATTGAAGAGAAATCAAAGACTGACTACTCCGACCAGCACTGAGGCACACGGAAGAATGTGACTGACCGGCAGCCGCAACAGTAACACAGGCGGGAACTGTGGTTGAGTCCTAAGGGCCATCACCGGCCACGGTACAACCCCTCCCTAAAGAAGTACGTCCCGTCATCGATGGGAGGTAGTCAACCCAATCTCTTGTATACGCACAAGAGTGGCAAGAACCAACCACCAACCTCTCCCCCCCCCCGTGGGACTCATTGGAAGGAAAGTATGAGAGGAATTTTCGAGAAAATCGTTCACTTTTTAAAAAAATAATTTGGCTGTTTGGATTGCGGCTAATCAGGATTTAGTCAGCCAACATTTTCGCTGGTTTTGAGATTTCGGCTTAGACGAGCTCTTCTCTCTTTTAGCTGGAGACGAGTTCGATTCTCGGGTTTGTGACCCATGCTGATTTGCATATTTGTATAAATGACTACATTGCTAAAAGTATTTATTGAATTCTTAATACAAACGAATTACCTCCTTAGCTCATTTTAGCAATGGAAATTAGCTCATTTGTTCCAGAGCATTGTTTAAAATTTCTTGATAACTTGGTGTTAATTCGACGAGACTTCCATTTTCGAGGATATTTATTATATCTTCCAAAGAGCATGCCTCTTGAATCAGGTAACTCCGCTGTATCATTTCCAGGGCGGCATCTTTCACGAGAGAACTACATTTCGCACCAATTTCATCTGCAGTACAAGCAACCAGGAAAGACTCTCGCCTAAGAAGGAGATTGAAAACGATTACTATTTTGAAATAATACGCGCAACTAATACAAGAATTTTCACATGGCCACCATTTTAACAAGATCTGAAATGAAGCTATATGGGTGGTGATTATACAATTTTGTTCTTCAACGGGATTAAATAAGTTGCAATAAATTACCAACAATCTTATGTAATGGGATGGCAGGGTAGTCTGGATAAGGAAATTGCTGATAATCCGGAGAGCTATAAATTATCATTTCCAAACAGTCCTTAGCATTAAAAATATCTTTTTAGAATTAAAAAGTTCTCCTGTTTTGTTAAGGTAAAGTCTCATAAAAGTTTCAACCTCGGTCAGATGACGAGGCCGACACTTGAACAGATACCCCTCCTCTCCAAACATCCGCACCACACCAGTGTGAGGAAGTTAGGCCCCGACAGATTTAGCTTGCACCAGGCCCGTTTGCACGACGGTTCTTTAGTGCAATCGGGGCTGGAACCTGAAGCCCTCCAGCTTCGAAGCCGAGACCTTGCCGTCAGGCCACCGATACTCCAAATATTTGTCGTGTTGTATTATAAGATAAAAATATCTGCTAATGATAAAATAAATTTTATAATGCATAACCTAATAGAAGGACAAATAACTCAAGCGCACTGCATCATATGCATCATATGAACGAAACATTCGGGTGAAATATAATGATTGTTTAGTTCTACCATGTAAAAATTTCTAGCAAAATATAAAGTGCAAAAGAATAAAGAAATAATACGGATATTACTTTTTAAAAATAATAAGAAATAATAAAGTGCAATTTATTTATTAAAAATAGTATTCCACAATAAAATCATTCTTTTTGTAATGAAAAATTCTACATAAGGAAATGCTGCAAATCATATATCACGTGTTAAAAAAGTTAAGAAAAAAATAAAAAAATCTTCTGATTTGAAGATAAAACGACTATGCATTTAACTATCTTTATCTAATGACTTTTAAGAAGAGCGCGTCAAAAAATAAGAATAAATGCAAAATACAGTCTTCAAAAAGTATAGGTTATCAGACGATTGTGAGAATTTTTCCCCTTTACAAAAATATTTCGAAAGCTAAAACAGATATGCCCCTCAATTCTGGAATGACGACATTTAAGCATCTCGACATATAACGCTTCTTGCTACGATGCCATTTATTTTTTTAAAGTCATGTTTAAAAGCGTAAAGATTCCTTTCACTTTTTCTAAAATTATTTCAGTATTGTGCGATGTTAAAAATATGTGATAAATGTGACGCTTTATAAAAATTTATATAATAATTTCGTGAAAAGTAGCCCCTTTTCAAAAGCCTGTCATTTTTCAAATTTTTCCTATAAACTACATAAAAATTTATTTATAGGCAAATTATATAATTAGAAATCGTTTTAGGGGAAAAAAAGCGATAGGCGTAGTCATTCAATTGTTTCTCTTCCACAGTTACAAGATGAATGAGCAGGGTCTGTTTTACAATTCACCACTACGTTATCTCTTTGAAAAGCGAAGTGAAACCGTGTTAAAAAGGAGTAAAAATGAATTTTTGTGATGTCTACAATCAGAACTTTAGCATACTTATTCTTGGAGTATATATATTATAAATACAGATTGTAGCTACGTATAGCAATGTAAGCTTTGTAATTGGATCATTTCTTTTTAAATTGAATGACGCAACTTACAGACATACACTCCCTACATGAGGAATTTCTGCATCAGTTTCAGTCACAACCGACAGCAAATCCTCGAAAGTAGTTGCCATGGTATTTGCCTGGACTCTGCAAAAGGAGTTTCCGAGGCTTTCATTTAAGCACTTGAGATTTTCGGTTACAACTGTAAAATAAATATTTTAATTTAATTTAGAAAGCTTGATTCAGACAAATTGCTTTGTTTTATGATTATTATTTTTAACACACTTAAATACATTTCAGTTTCTTTAAAAATATATTTATTTGAAAAAGAATACTTCAATAGTTTCAGTTATAATACGGTATGACACAAAATACACACAGAGGCAAAAAATAATTGAGGGTATTATAAAATAAACACAAAAACATATTTCCACATCACGGAAAACAAAATGATCACCAAAAATACACTGCTCTGTCTAAAAAATTCAGGAATTATAGCAAACTAAATGCGTGAGTTTTTCGATCAATAAACCATATTTTTAAAGACTTCATAGAAAAAAATATTCTAGATATTCAATGTATTAGAGATTTTCAATAAAATTTCTACTTGAATTCAGTCAAGGAATTTTTAATTTCCCACTTTTAATTTTACATCTTATAAATATCAAGCTTAATTAAAGACATATTTATAACTGTACGAAATAAAAAAATAATTAAAGCAAATTTATATTGTTTTAAATTAATTTACCAAAGTATGCATCACTCCTAATTTCATTTTATAATAAAAATATTCTACCCAAATAATTAATTCTTGATTTATATATAAACATCATTTTCATAAATTTGTGTATTTTTCCTTTCTGATATACGAAGTAACAAAAATCTTGTAACTATTAATGAATTCAACAGTTAGATTTCAATGAGTCCAAAAACTTCTTTTTAGAATTATACCGATATTGATAGCAAAATTTGTCATTCAGCACTTTTTAAATCTAGAAATAACAAAGTTGCCTTTTAAGAGGTAAAAAATTGATTCCGATCGCAATTTTGACACAAAATATGTATTATTATTTATTGACTCCTTGGTTTTAGAATAAATATAAAATTATAAAAATTCAGAATTTCAATATAAGCTGATTCACATTGGATTAATAATTATAAATAGATAAAAATCTTCAAAAACATATTCGAAATTCGAAATTTTCATAAACATTTGGTCTTGGTGGTCCGCACATTTGACATGTTTAAAAATAATGCACCAACATAATTTCGATAGAGTATGTGAATGGGATATTCTCTGTTCCAAAACTAATGGAATAATAACAAAAAATTACTTATATTGAGCAAAGAGCCTTCTTCACAGAATTCTGAAAAGGCAGTGAGGATACTTGTATATTCTTCGGGAGTAGCAAAAAATTTTGTAGTGCAATCTTTTTGGAACCGTCCTAAGCACATGATGTAGTCCTTAAGAAATCTGAAAATAAAATATTAAAACATGAAAGCTGTATAGGAAAGTTAAAGGAAACAATGTCTTTGTTTTATTCTTTGAACAGTTGTATTTAATAAATTTCATAAAAATAATCTTTTGAACACACTTTCATTAGTGTACTAAGAAAGAGAATTTTTTAAATTTATTCTTTTCTATTTTTCTATTTCCACATCCAAATTGTCCATAAATTGATGCTAAGGATCCTGTATTTCATGATTCACTGCGTAAAAGGAATACGAGGTGCAGCGGAACGACGAAGTTATATTTCATGGCTCAGCATGACAAAGCTGGATGTACTCCTAAGCATCTGCAAATGCTTTAAAAAACGAATTACAGCCTCAAAGCTTGAATCTGAGGAAGAGCGCTGAAGGTAGAGCGCTGTATGTTAGATTTCCATGCCGGTCATTTTGAAATGTGCTGAATTTGGCATTTCCTTTCGTTCCCGTAATATGAGTCCCTGTGAAACGAAATATATTTATTTTGGAAATGTACAGTCAACCTGTGCTATTAAATCTTGTGCTCGAAGTTTCTGTTCGATGGAGATATATTATTAAATAAAAATTCAAATAAACGAATCTATGAAATAGTAGCTTCTGGAAATGATAAAATGATGCATTGCCTCTAAGAGAACACAGATTTTCTAAACTCTGACATATAAAGTCATGAGCAGAAAAGATCATTATAAAAATCTACATGGACATGAAGCAAGTCGAGTTAAATAACAGATTGAAAAAAAATATAATAGTGATATTTAAAGCACGTCATAAATAATTAAATTTTACAAATAAATTATACAAAAATATGCAAATTTATGACTAAAATGATATAATAGCATGTTTAAGATTAATAACGGATGTTTAAAATTTCAAAGGCACTTTACTTACGGGCACAAGGCATCATACTCTGCTTTATCCACTGGAACCATAGAGAAAAGCTTCGGGCGAGGGCACGATTCGAAAACTTCTCCTTGACAGATCACATCCCCTAAAGAGGCTGAGAAAAAGTATTCCGAATTTAGACAGTTCTAAGGTATAATTCTAGCACAAGACAATTAACAAAGGTGTATTATCGTTGTCTGGGCGAATGAATGGTGAGTGACAGATATAATCCTTTGTCAACCAATCGGAAAAATGAGGGGTATGATTTTTCATTCTACTTTTACATGAAAGCTTTGAATATTGTTTTTGCTTTAATGGTTTTGCTATTGAAGCTCTTAAGCAAAACTGCACTGCGCAGAGATTCACATTGGATTGAATCAAATATATTTCCGTTCCTTTCGCCTTCTTTACTTCCTTTTGATTTTTTTTGGTGCTAAAAGTATCAGAAAAGAAAGAGCTTAAATCTTAAAATTACTCTAGATGACTTTTCTCGTTTTCATATCTCCCAGAGTCCAAAAAAAAAAATCTATTTCCAAAATGACCATCTAGGAACACTGCAATTTCATAGTGGAACTATCTAAAAAGACGAAATTTGATGATGTTTTTAGGTAATAGTATCGTAGTAGTTCTCAAATTTGTGGCAAAATATGCCTGCTGAAAGTCTGTTTATCATTTCCAGGGTGAAAAAAAGAAATATTTCATTTTTTTTTGTTTCATATCACCTAGAGTCCAAAAAAATCCATTTCAGAAATTCTGTCCATCTATGAACAAAAATAGATGCTAACAATAATGAAATTATCTAAAAGGGCGAAATTTGATGCTGTCTCTAGTAAAAGTATCGTAGTAGTTTTTCTCAAACTTGTGGTAAAATATGCCCACTGGAAGTCTGTTTATCATTTCTATTGCGAAAAAAAGGAAGAAAATTCGGTGAAAATCACCCATTTTGTTTGATATTTAAAAAAAAATTTTAACGCAATCACCGATGGATTAAGAAAAGCAGGAAACACTTGCAAGTAAGCAATAAGAGAAAGGATATGATTAAAATGCGATATTGATTTAAAATTTTTATGATAAAATCATCCGAACAGATTTTAATTTTTCGGTATCATTTGAAATTCGGTTAAAATATGATCTAATCGTATTGATATAATTGGCAGTTCTACTCACTGTCAAGAAGGAACTGATCCGATATTTCGACACAGAATATCTGGGTCCATACGATTATATTAAAATAAGATTTTTCGAAATGAACTTACCTTTTGAAAGTGTTAAAAACGCCAGCAAAAAGAGAATCATTTTAACACAAGTTGCTTGTGGAAAATTTGTTTTCAAAGTTGACTAAATCTAAGTTTTCATAACCGGAACTACCATAACGGGTCTCTCTTATATCCGCTTTTGAATTTCCGCCCATCTCTGCTTCGAAAATGATGCACACGCATGTGATCTCACACAATGCGATCGCAATTTATTTCGTTATGATGGATTCCGCGGAAAATTTATTCGAAGCGCTAATGTCGATTGTCTTCAATCAGACTAAAAGAAGTTGTCACAAATCAAAAGATATTCGTGATAAATATTTTATTTCTGGATACACAAATGAAGTGAAGAGAGAATATATAATTTGAATTTAAAAAATATTTTTTCATGGAACAATGTTTTTGTATGTGAACGCAAACTCTCTAATGAGATGAATTATAACAAGTCATCCTCTTGCAGATTTAAAATCAAATTTCGGATAAATGAAAAGATATATAAATACACACCTCGAAAACAATATGCAAATTATTATTAAACAAAAAAAAAAATGTACATCTTTTTAAAAAATGAAAGAAGTTTTTTTAATGATTTTAATTTAGTAATAGTAAATTTTTTCGAATTTTTGCAATTAAAAAATATTTGTTGGCTAATTTCAACAATAGATTACATTATTTCCCTGAAATTTAAAGTTTCGCTTTCAATGTTTCAGAAAATTTTTAATCGCGTTACTTTGTTTCACTGCTAAAAGGTAAGAAATTTAACGAAGGTGTTTAATGTATACGTAATTTACAAGATGTTGTTTAATATACACGGCTGCTAATATATACATTAGGCTGTTTAATATATACGTAGCGAACAAGACGAATAAAAGAAATAAAGTAACAATACAGCGAAAGTTAGAATATAGACCATCTGAATATTTATATTTTCAGTAGTGCTATATTATCGGACTAGCCACCATTACAAAAATTCATTTGCACAATAAAGGATGGCATGGGGCTGAATATAAGCAAACATATAGATACAAAATCTTTTAATTAATCCTATGTATCTTTTGATACTGTTTATTCTAATAGATTCTTTCTTACTGATCAGATTTGTTTTTCTGTCGTCAGATCAATGCTGACAATTTCAAATATCACAAACAATAACTTTTTATATTAAAATTTTTTATTATATTTTTATATTAAAATGAATTCTCACTGAAGATTTTAGAGCCATAAACTGAATTCCAAATTTGAACTTTGTAAACTCACTATTTCATATGCTTGTGCATATGGTTTTTAACAATGAAAATTACTCACACGTAAAGTCGTTTATTTCTCATTTAATCAAAACTCTGGAGTTCTTTGATTTCAGATGCATTCAGAAGGAATAAAGCTGTAAATATTAACGAGTTCTTCACATATTATCATTTCAATGGAATGAGTCATTCTTCTGTGTTAAATGCATTGATAAATACAACAATTCACATATCTAAGTTTTTTTAAAATAAATTATTATTGGGATTATTCTTATTCTTTAATTAATTAAAATTCTTTAAAAACCTCCGAATATAGCGTTTTTCTATTGAAGAAACAAAAGAAATTATTATTAGCAAAAATATACATTCTGAAAAGACAAATTATTATTCAACGATTTTTTGTTTTGATCTCTTTCTTGTGAGAAGGCAATACAGATCGAATACATTCAAGGATATACAATAATAAGCAAAATATGACATTTTTTAGCATAAAACTTTTGAATGGGATAAGCTGGCCGAAGAGTAAGAATATATACCAGAACCGAATGTCCGAATGTACTAAAATGTGAAACTCAGTAAAAGAAGAAGGGAAAAAATTGTTGTTTCTGATGACACTTGCCATGGACAAACCCGCTGATTTCGAACTCAGCGATTTTATGCCGAGAGGGAGCGTCTCTTGTTTTTAATAGCGCCAACTGGGGCCAAGAGTACGATTATGCTACTCACGCATCACATTCGCTTGCACAACATTTTATACAGGGGGACACATTCACACATCTCTCAGGCAGAAGAGAAGAACAAGCATGCCCGAACTGGGACTCGAACCCCAGACGCCCAGATCACGCGGAAGACACGCGATCCCTATGCCAGGAAGCCGGTAGAAGGAAACATAAACCGATAAAAGTATTACGAAGGCAAGCAGTTGAAAAAGACCAAAGCAAATAAAACAGAATATTATGAGAACGAAAATGTCCTTCAACTACTTAAGAGGTCACCTATTAAAAGAATGAAAGTTGAAACTAATTGAGAAAAAGATTTCAATCAATATTTCTTGAAGGTCATACAATCTTAAGGTGGATACACAATATATCTTCATAATGAATAGAAGTTCGAAAAAAACTGCAAAAAAATGTATGTACAGACATTATGTCTAATTGAAATGACGTCACAGGGTATTAATTTCAGATCCTCTCTTTCAAAGAATTGGTTCGAACCCACGGAGTTGGTTCTTTATTTTCATGTTCTGTTTTTCATGTCAAAGAGAAAAAGTGCTGCTGATTAATAGCAGAAAGCACCTCAGTAATAATCCTGGATAAAGATTCGATTGATGATTCTGTTGGAAAATAAAATGGGACAACACTACAACGACAACTCAACGACAAATAGGTTAAGAAATTCCTTTGAAAATAAATATCGATGGATGACACAAGCTTCTTTAATAAATGGATGGTTAATAGAGGAACTATTAAGATTCCAAAAGACTCGTGGAATCAATATAAAAAAAAAGAGATTTGTGAATCTGAAGTATGTCACCATTGTCAGGAAAAAATTGCAATCCAAAAATGGATAAGTTAGCAAAATCAATGTCTCCAATGCAGCGGTGTAAGATAAATAGTCTTAACAGGTTCAATAACAATGGCGTTTACTCGCGAACACTCAGTCAACGCAAAACGTACCCAAAGCGTACACAAGAATAGACCTTTCAGTAACAGTACCCAAACAGTAGTAAGCAATCATGGGAGCATAAAGGGCTCAGAGAGAAATCAGTTACTGTATTTTGTATCGATCATTCCTCGAAACGAAAACGTACTGAGTACTCGACCAATTCAGTTCAGATTGACAGATCAACACACGACTCAATACTGCTTCAATAGTCGATTACAAGACTCGGCACTGAGTGATTTCAGCTCGGCCTCTTGGCTTTTTATAATTTCTGTGACCGAACAAAAAGAGTTCTAGAAAAATCGACATAGCTCTCGTTTACTGGATCTATCACCAAAATCATCAGGAATTTTGGCATCTTTTATTTTGTCGTCGAATTCATCCCCAAATCGTCAAGTGTGTCAACAAGACCTGAGGTCATTGATCTGGCATTTCATCAAATTCATCTGTAAAACTGCCTTTATTGTGACGGGACTGGCTGCGCTGGGAAGCAACATTATAAATTCGCAACCTTGTATTCTTGAACTTTTAATGGAGACGGAGTCAAAATGACTCAGCGTTGTTCATTAGCACTGCTTATCGCGAGGTATTTTGTCCTTGAATGCAATCTCCTCCTCAGAACCTTCAACTTATTCTTTTAGCAGTGTGTTGGCAGAAGCATAAGAATGAACACGTGCGTATAACAAAATTATTCCTTTTCAAAATTTTTGTTATTATTTATGGAGTCATTGACTCCATGATTCTGAAACTGACTGAAAAAAATATATAACGCACCAGTTAATTTCTATGTATTTCGCATTGCAGTTCGCTTCGTTTGTGTTTATTGTCCTTTGCAGTTGTTTCAAAAGAAATGAATAATGCTCAACCAGGACCTTCCAGGAAAGAAAATTCGGTCATGTGATCCATATTTTGATAGACGATAATGTAAAACAGCAGACCCATGAAGTCGCGTCATTTCACTCTATCCAAATCACGCAAATCTGGGTTCTCTTGGTAGCTATATTTTTGCCTAATTGCAGTAAATTTAAGACATGTATATTTTACAATCATAAGCTGTTGCATACAACAACATGTTTGTTATTCGAGAAAATGTAGGCCGCTATTTTTAGATTTTTAGTCAGATATAGCCGTTGAAAGCAGCTTCAAAACAATACTCTGCTGAGGCTTTTGGGAATGTGAACTCACTAACGGTTTCTTGGATCATTTGAAAATACCTTTTTCTCACCCATAAAAATAATTTTCCATGTCAACCATGTCGTCTTCCTCTTCTTCTGAATCTACGAATCTTCTTCACTTTCTTGTTCTCTTTTATCTACATGATCGCTTATAATCGTTTTAGCGTCGCTAGTATCAGAATCATCTTTCCGCATTTCGAATTCTTGTGTTGAAATGTGGTAAATATATAATCGCTCGGCATCTTAAAAAAAGCAACTGCGAAGTTCTAAATTTAATTGAACATCATTCTGGGGTTCAATTAAATTTGATATTTGTTGTCATTTAGTATTTGTCATTTTCGGTTTCTTAAACAAAATGATTCTGAAATGAGATTATTAAGTTTAATTAGCAACAGTGGATTTTATATCAATAACAAAGGGCTGATCTGCTGACTGTACAGAGATCACGGATGTTCATTACCGAAGCATATCTAATTTTCTTTCGTTTATTCTTGTTTGCTCAGAAGTTTGAATAAAGATGCAACAAGATTGTATGATCTAAATTCAATGCCTGATCGTATTCGCATTATAGACGATTTTTTTTCAACGTATATCAATTCGGTTCAAAATCGTTGTTTGATTAATCAAAATGATTCAAAACTGGATTGCAGTAAAAAAAGTAATACAGTTTTAAAAAGTAAAAAAGTTTCCGAAGTGGGATTCGGAAAGATATCTGAGGAAATATGAATCCCGCGCGGTGTTTAAATAACACAATTGATATCACGACATCTAACAGACACAGATAAAGTTCACGTGTTCATTTTTATTAACTTGTTCCTTACTGAATTGAAGACTAGAAGAATAGGAAAGCAATATAATCCTTTGACAGAAATTTTCATTGTCTGGCTGAAGTTATTATCGAAGGTTTCTTCATAAACAACACCTAATATCCCAAATTTTTATTTAATTAATCAAAATGATTCAAAAATGAATGACAGAATTTGATCCTCGAAAAACTGGTACTACAAGCAAAAAAAAAAAAAAAAAAAAAAAAAAAATTCTTGATGTGAGATCGAATTGATGACTGAAAACATGATATTCTGACTATTGAATTCATATCTCAACAATTCACAGATGTAGCTACATATAGTCACACAAAAAATATTAGGACACAAAAAAAGTTCACAGGATTTTATGAACTTCAAATATAACTGAATGTCATTTAATAACAATAAATAGCTTACACATATAAGCGAAGCAAAAAGAGAACTATGTCACATTTTGTAAATGCAAATTATATTTATTCAAACAAAATTCATATATTAATACAATTACAATTACAGTTTAAAGTAAAAGAACTCAAATAAAAAGTATAAACGTCAAGACTGCATTGGGACACTTTCAATAAATTAAGAAAAAATGCGAATTGATAAATAATATCTTGTTGACCCTCCCTTGCACTTTATGACCTCCGCAGTCAGTTCGGATTAGATTTGATGAATTTTGAACAAATGACTAGTTGATTTCGGCCCACTTTCTGCTCAGAGGTTTATTTAATTAGTTCTTTATAGAAATATTGAGTGCGTTGATTTTTTTATTACAAATAATCCCATACATTTTCAATGAGATTTAGGTTTATTCTCCTGACAGGAACAGTGTTGAAGATCCATAACCTGTAAATATCAGCAATATGTTTGAGTCTTTTATCCTGGTGCAATTTAAAATGACTTGAAATTCCCAAGTAGTCTGTTCAATAATGTCAAGGCAGACATGTTCATTGTACCATTTATAAAATTCTAAGTACCTTACACTAGAAGCTGCCATGCAACCCCAAGCTAATTTGTTAACTTCATATTTTACAGAAGGCCCCAATTTTTTTAATGAATTGCTGTATTTGATATGCGCCAAATTAATTACTTGCATTCCATACGAAAATCTTGGATTTGCCTTCCCCCACAAAAACGACATTTTACCCAAATTCTATCAATTGCTTTTATGCACATTTTAACAAATGCCAGTCTAGGTTTTCGATCTGTTTTTTACAGGTTAAGCACAGGTTAAAAATGAACATGCTAATAATTAAAACACTAATAAAAGTTGTTTTTAAAAATTTTTATTAGTTATTTGAATCACGAAATTGTTTCTAGATTATAATTCTATGCCAATGAAATTTCTGAATTCAGCAAAGAATATTATACATATTTATGTAATGAATGCCTATTGTTGACGTAAATTCATCTACAGTTTACACGCTTTGAATTTGAACATCCATCTACTAGGAACAGGTGGTGAAAAGGCCTCTCTTTAACGAGATTCCTTAGAGCATCACTTAAATATTCTCCTTGATCGTCTTACAGATTGTGTCGGGTGGTATTTCGTAGCAGCAGCTTGGCATCGCCTGTGGAATATTGAATAAAAAGGAAGCCACGGATGAACTATAAAGCTGCGTACTTGGCGAAGATTCTACCGTTTTATGTTCCACAGCATTATGTTCATTTACGCAGCCGACGTTCAGAATATCTCGCCTAGAAAAAGAAAAATTCTTTGGAAGGTTTTAGAAAGAAATTTAAATATCACATGATAGATAGCACCTTTTAAATTATAGAATTGACTGTTTTCCATACACAGCAAACTGCCTTTAGAACGATTATAATAAATCCTATCTTTAAAAAATTGCAAGGTATTTAATTCGACTAATTCAATTTATTTAACTATGCAATAAGATGTGAAGAAACTATGTTCGGAGATTATATTCTCTTGTTCTATTCAAAGACACGAAGAACTAGATAAGCGAAATCTATTTCCTGTTATTATACCACAATTTTTCAATCAAATTTTGAAGCAAATTTGTTATGGAGATTCGATTCTCTATCCAAAGGTTCGTAATGAATGCAAAAAATCGTCAAGACAATGATAAAGATAAACCAGAGGGATAGATTTCCTTAAAACTTTCTTCTAACATCTCTAACACAGGTGTTATTCGTTTCTCCTCCTTAAATTTGGGGCACTTAAGAAGGGCTGCAATTGCCTTGCATGGCATTTACAAACAATAGTTAAGAAAGTTAGATCTTCGGCTTGATTCTAAACTTTTTCTAAATATATTGTCCGAATATCTACTTTAGATGCCTTTATGCCTGTCTATTGACATCAAATTTGACACAAAACTGTAGTTTTTGTCACAAGAATAGTATTCATTCATTCATAACATTCATTCTCATCTTACAGTTTGCCCGTTGTCGGTTCTAATTTCATTATTGTTTTTTTTCTTTGTTACGTGAAAAGTGTTTCACTTTGTGTCTTCACAGTTCTTGCGTGTCAAAATATTTCTGTTTTACATACAGAAACAAATGAATTATATAACTTACGAAAGTAATCTTGTCTAATGGACTCACTTCTGATAACATCCTTCAACTTGCGACAGCGTATGAAAGAGAGGCACTTGAGAAGAATTTCGTTTCATGTATTTTTACCACAGGAGCTACGGAAGAATTATTGGTGCAGCTGCTTTCAGCAAGCTTATAATCAATATTTGGAATTCTAAGTGTTAATAGAATTCTGCGTATCTGCTATTTGTTTTTCAAAGATACAAGCGAGCGCTGAGTTGGATTTTCGTAGTATCTTCTCTTTTTTTTGTTGTTTAAAAATATTTTTTTAAAATTGATGAAACAATTATCAACAGCTACATTATTTATCTGGAAAACAATAAAGAAAAGCCACTTAAAAGGAAATATCTACCAAAGGTAGTCAAGTTTCTTATGAAAGATTAAATTCAGCGAAGAGTATCTTTCTCTTTTTACAAAGCGAGCTAAACCTATGAAGAAAAAAATAAGTAGGTTTTGAACCAATGGAGGTGGTCTTCCCAAAAGTTTCTCATATACTCTCTAATAAAAGTAATTTGTGTTTTCCCGAACCGACTGAAACCAAAATTTCAGGCAGAATTGCAATCGCTGTCCCCAAATCACATATCATATTTGAAATATCTAAGCCACTGCGTTTTCGTGTTAACACATTTCCATGCTTCTGAAGGTACCGACGGGCAATCATTCAGCTCTTAGATGTATTTAGCACTACAGAATATGGTGGTAAATTGGTACCGAATTTTATCCATCTGGTTTTCTTTACTTCATTTTGCAGCTATCGTAGTCAACTTGTATTTGAATAGAGGGATACACAGACTTTCTCTGAATGGAATTTACACAAAATTCGATGGAAATTTAATAGAAATCTACAAATTTGATGTATATATGTAATTTCATCTGTCTAGGTCAAAGCGCATGAAGGTATTTTTATCATAGACAAACGGACGGACAGGCATAGTACCAAAAATGCGTTTACAGAACTTAGGAACTTTTTTTCTATACTTCGTATACAAGAAAGTAAAAAGTGAGTGAAAAGTCACCAGGCCAAAAACCTAATTATATTAGGTTTACTATCAAGTTTAGAAGCACAATTTAATTTATAAAATTTAAGACATCCAAGTTGCTTTTTCCCTAAAAACATCAATGAATTATACGTTTTGGAAAATAGGATGAAATCATTTAAGCGTAATAATATATAAGTTGATGGATGGATTAGCCTGAAGTTGCAGTAAAACTATATTCAGAACTCAGTATGTCGAAGAATAATCAGGTATGAACTATTATAGTTTTTAATCATGAATTGAATTCTGCGTAATTTGTTGAAATACAATGAAGTAATTGTTCATATTTCTTCACCTTTTACGATTTCCGGTTTTTCCTAAATGACTTAATAACGCTTTTCTTGGCAAATCAGAGAATAACAGTAATAGAATTGACTATTATGCGTATAACCTGTGAAACGATTCCGATGCTCATGCCTCGCAGAGGTAAAACTGAAAAAAAAATGGAGTCATTCATTGAATGTTGTTAGAATCAAATATACTTACTGCATTCCAATCTGTAATTCTCTTCAGATTATTACACAACAAACGCACGCTACGATCAATAACACCTACCTCGAACTTGAATTCATTCAATTCGGTTTGTTATAATCTTATTTTTTAACGGAATCTTGTTTCCAATACCAGCAATCGATAATTTGAAAATGAGACTCTTTATTTAAGATAAAAGCTGTTTAATTTCACGGTATTCGTGAGCAGTCCTGAGACGCACGACTTCACTTTGACTCGGTTGCTCGTAGCGTTTTGTAAGATGTTAACTTTAGCTGCCACAGACTATAAAAGAAACATTTAAGTTCTTGCGGTTGAAATGATCAATTTAATCATTTAATTCCTTTAATTACGAAAATTTGTTTAAAAATATTCAGTAATAGATTAGCGAAATAAAATAAATTCAAAGTAATTTCATTTATAAAATAGCATCATAATCTTCGAAAATATTGTATACGTTTTGGTAATTTTTAGCAAAATTTCATTGAGAAGAATATTGAATCAGTAATATATATAGTTCGAACTCCCATATATAGATCTTCAATAGATCAAAAGGTTTTATATATACCGAATATTTTTCAAGAAAATTGTTGAATACAAATAAGATATACAAATTTTTGTATATCTTATAGTCAGAAGGCATTCATGGATTTCGTTCATAAAAAAGAATACAAGTTAAATTGAAAAAGAGAATGTTACATCAACTTCCATTCAATATAAAGAACATTTAAACAAAGAATATTTCATAAAAAGCAGGAAAAAAACTTACTGGTAAATAATTTTATTCGCACTTTCTGTTCTACGAATCCTTCTTCTAATTTTGAGTGAGGTTTTTTCTTTAGATTTATTTAGCTTTAGATTTCTTATTAGGAACATGATGCCTAAGAGGAAACTCCTTATATGCCAACAAAGTTTAACTTAATGAAAGACGTAGACAGCGGAATAAAAAGTGAGCAATTCTAAAAAAGCTTTCAATTAAGTGTGGTATAAAAGGCTTTAATCCTTAAGTGAATCACGTAGCCATTTGACCACATGTTTTTATTTCCATTCATAAATGCCACATGAATGTTCGTAAGTGTAACAATGATTGTTTGGAAGTCCTTTTTTAAATGCTTTTGGATAAAAATTTGTAAAAAAGACCTATAGATTATAATAGCGCTACCAGATTTAGATTTAAACTGGAATCTTAATAAAACACAAGGACGGCTGTTGTATGAATAGTTCTACCATTAAAAATTTAATCAGAATGCTTCTTTTGCTTCGTAAAAATATATATTGGTTTTATTTTTTATTGCAGGGTTGTTATAATATGATTTATGACACTGGGATAATGTATAATTTATAATGCAACCATTTGTCATATTTTAATTTTTTTTTTAATTTCATAAAAATACTTAAAAATTTTTAAAAATAATTTTCTTGAATTATATGCAGCTATTCAAAACACATATTTTTTTTTGTTAAAAGTTAAAATGTCATGCACTGTAACGTTAAAAATTCTGATTCGCTTATTAAGATTTTGAAAGTGTCAGGAGCAAACTATTAAATAGTTGTAAAGGATTATACACAAAGTTGTAAAGTAAATATATATTTGGGTAATTTTTAGATACATTTTTTGATTGTTTAATTTTTTTCAAGTCTTCTATAACCCTTATGCGCAGTTGTAATAATAAAGAAAATGACGAAAAAAAAAAAAAACACCATGATTTCTGTACATCGAAATTCTCATGCATGAAGTCTTTCTTTTTGCAGAGGTTCGACAATATTTATTAAAGCGCACTGCCATAAAGTATGAAATATTTTTCTAAAGATTTCTTTAATGCGTTCATTAACATTCTGAGAAATATTGCATGCATTACATTTTGAAGCCACAGCGGAGGCTTCTACTCTTCCAAAAGTTTTTGCAGAAGTTGAATCACGGACTTTTTCTTCTCTTCATTCAAATCCAAACTGTCCAGTTGCACCAGAACTGACTTTGCTCCTTCCACCGAACAGGCATATTCGAGGCTTTTTGAGAGGCGAATGAATTCAAGAGTTGCTTCTTCGACCAGTTTTCCGCAATTTTCAGATAGGGCACGCAGAACACAGCCGGTACTCAGGGTCTCATCGCTGGAAGAGTATGAAATTAGAACCCTTGTTAAGAAAAAGAGAAAAAAAGCAACAACAACAATAAAGCATCGAACTATTTTTTATCACGATTGCTTAAAGCAGTTTTTTAAAACTGGAATAAGATTTTTTTTTATCGTAGACATTAAAGAAATACTTAACAGAATTTCAGGCACATTTTATTTACATTATCTCCTCGGGGGGGGGGGGGCACCTCGTAATTGAGGATGAACAGTTTCAGGCATGGTGGTTGGTTCTAGCCACCCTAGATAATACACAAAAAGGTGAGGGTCTGGATACTCCCATCGATGACGGGAAGTTCTTCCCCTGAGAAGGGTTGTATCGTGGCCGGTGATGGCCCTTAGGGCTCAATCATAGATCCAGCCAGTGATGCTGTTGTGCCGTTCCGGTCATTCAGATTTTTCCGTGTGCCTTTTGGCGGGTCGGAGTCGTCAGTTTAAGGTTTAAGGTTTATTTACAGTATTACCTACTTTTGTTGCAGTTTGAGCATAGTTTAAATGGCCAGTCACTTGAGCAGGGATCAAAATTACTAAGTGACTTCTCAAATGTAGCTAATAGCTAGGTGCATCGGCTTGTCTAGTAACTTGTTTGGAAAAAATTCAAAAAAACAAATGACCCAAATAAAATCCATTTTGTTGCCACAAACGAATTGAAGTTGAAGAATGCTTTTGTTGCTTTTTCCTGCAAGAAAAGTTTAGGCTATAGCAGTGATACTTTGCTTGCTATAAAAAATATCCTTATCATTGTTCCAGCGATCAGTGCTATTGATGCAAAGACGTTAAATATATAACTTCTTATTGACATGCTTCCGCGAATAACATTTCTTACATCTCCTTACTGCAGTATCTGCAACAGTCACTTTCGAGTTGGTTAATGAGCCTGTAGGACAATTTGTAGATGCTGCTGCATTTCCTTCATTCATTTTCCCACTGTCATTACTCTTTTTTAATTAATTTTAACCACTGAAGCGTTTCTATTGGTCTATTATTTTCTTGATTGCAGTTGTTTCATTATTTTTCTTATTTTCCGAAAAGTTTGTTTTAGCCACAATAGGTTATTTCAGTATTATTTTACTTTAACCATTACGTATGGTTTCTTATGTAGCATTCTTCAAGGTTAGATAAACCGCTTCACATGACATTCTACTTAAGCACATTTCTAATTATGCCACGAAACAAAAAAGCAGATTTTATTCTAACTTGGATGCCATTTTGTAATGAATCGTATTACTAAATATTTAAGAATAAACATCATGGGAATTCTTTTGCAAAAAAAAATAATTAATAATGTGGCTACATCTTTATGATATTATACAATATTACGAATAATCAAATACTTCGTGGAGATATCTTGTGTTAGCAAGTATTAATTTTTGTAATAATGTAATGTTTATATCCAGATGTCCCCAAGTCATGACCCAATACCTAATTACAAAGAACAGAAATATACTTCGAACTGGAAAAATGCTGAAATTGGCAACAAAAAAAATTATTTTTTTTAATCGATAAATTTACTTTGCAAACTGACGTTAAAATTTTGTTTTTATTAAATTTATCGATTTTATTAGTCATATTTAGTAAAATATTATTGATACACTATCGTTTTAAATAGAAAAAGTATTATTTTTCATCTATCCAAATTGATTACATTAAAAAGCTGAACATCCCTATTTTAGACTGTTTGAAGGCTATTTCTTAAGGTGGCCTTTGAAACTGTCTAAATTTTTGGTGAAATAAATAATGAAAATAATTAATGTTAAGATAAAACAGAACTCACAGGCAGAAAATATCAAGTGCATTTTGATGTTCAAACTCTGGGTCTTCATTTAGTCGTTCTATCAAAGACTCGGAAAACTCCACAGCTTCTTTGCGGCATTCGGTTTTACTAAAAGTATCGTTGAAGCACTGGAGATTTTCAATAACAACTATAAAATAAAAATATTTTCAGAAAATAAATTTCATAAAAAGTATTTTTAAAGAGCCATTTTTAGTGCATTATCAAGTGGATTTTTTTTCTTCAATATAGTCAAATTTTATTTTATTTTGTTTTAGTTTTAAATTATCCATTCTTCCATAAATACTTTAAAATTATGATATCATTGTTTTATCAAATTCCTCATCATGCCATTTATAAGTTAAATTAAATGAATAAATTAATAGACAGAATATATATACTTACATTTTGAAAACGCTAACTGATGTATTATGCTTCAGAATACTCAGATGCTCAAAGTTCCAAGAATTTAAGCACATCATGAAATCAATGAAAAATCTGTTTCTTATATTTTTACGAATCTGAAATGCGATGAATTAAAAGAAGACTTCAAAAAAAATGACCCTGAATATATTTGAATCATAAACGCTAATTTTATGTGAACACCTGGCTGATTAAAGTTTGAAAAACTATTTAACACTTATTAATATTTGTTTACTTTAAAACTATAAAATAGCCTTACAGCAGTTACCATTTACATCAATCTTCTGTTTCACAAAAAATTCCAAATATTATCATTACTGAGGAAAATTGTATATAAAATATTTGCCGTCATTAACTTCGCAAGCGAAAGGTTAAAAAGGACCACCTCGAACCTTTCGCCTGCAGAAGCGTTACAAGGTGAACATTTAAAGCTGATTCAGTCTTTCAAAAAATTATGTGTTCGAATAGGCTTGTAGCTCAAGATTTAATGAACGCCCATTAATATTAAAATATCAAGTGGCTTAATGAGAATAGGATCTAAAAGAGTAAATAATTTTTGTTTAAGAATGGAGTCACATTGACATAAAAATTCACTGCAAATTGATTTTTTAAAAGTTAGCATGCAATTTGAAATGGCAGATTCAAAATTTCTAGATTAAATTAGCTCGAATGCATGAACATTTTTTTTCTTTTAAAGAAGCGAACAATAAATTACGGGCAGTTGAGATGAATGCCGGGTTTACCTCGGCCAGTTATAAGATGGCCAGTAGGCAGCGCATGCGCAGAAAGGCTGAAAAATGCTGTTCGATCGATGGCAAGTAATTGTCCGGACGGAACAAGAACTTGCCGATGTATTGCATTTTTTCTTACACATAATTGCTGCGAAAAAGAAAATTCAGGGACGCCAAACGGCAATTTATAGCCAAACATGGAATGCCTGAATTTATCTTATGAAGTTGTGGCAAACATAAATCAGTTTCTTTCTGCGCATGCTCTTCCTACTGGCCGTCTTATAATGAGTGTAAACACGGCATTAGGCTGCTTAATGTTAGACGAATGTTGCTATTTTAACAATATTATTTCTAGATATAATGCATCAAATGAATTATTTCTTTACATTAAATTATTACCTGATGAAATTTAAGCATACAATTTACATACAAAAACTACAAACAATTTAGAAATTTAAAATATAAAATTTTGCTTCTAATAAATTTTTATATTTATATTTTAAAACCCTGGGAGAGTAACTTTCTCGAATAATCACCAACAAAAATCAAATTTCCCATCCTCCGTATAAAATTGTGGCGCTCGGATAGAGTCGCAAATGCTCCGCGTGGCATTACAAAACGATAGTTATGAAACAGATCTTAGACATAAATCTACACTTTCCACCGAATGTATCGGGAGAATATTTATTTTGGACGCCTTTTTGACATTCACAAGATAACCTACAGAATTCCATTCATTTAAATCAATGCGTTTATCAGCTATTGCGTCTGCCTGTATGCGAAAATGAAGACCGAAAACCGTTTGATGTATTTGACTCAAAATTCGTCCTCCCGCTGAAGTGATGTGGAAGGTTGGAAAGGTGAGTGCTAACTGAGGTGCCGTCCTCGTCATATGACCGCTGTTCAAAGTGACGAGGTCAGTCCCAAAATAGCTTTAGTGTTGCTTTAAAACGGGACGTTAATATAACTAAATTAAACTTAACTCAAAATTTTATTTGAATCTATATTTTAAATGATAAAACTTGGTATCAATTTTTATTCTCTTTTCATTTTGTAGCTTTGAGTTCTCTTGTTTTCGAACAGCAAGACAAACAGACTTCCTCTGAAAGGATTTCTTACAAAATTTGATAGAAATCTGCGAATTTGATTTTAATTTCATACACCAAATTTCAATAACTAAGTTTAAGGTTTTTTTGAAATATCATGTTCACAAATCAGCAGACTGACATAATGCTAGAAATGCCTCTTTCGTATATAGGGAGGACTGAAACTTAGAGATTCTTCTAAATCTCGAGCTCGAATTTTTTGATGATTACTATACTTTCGTTATTCTTTGTATAAGAGAAAGTAATTATTGAATAGTAATGATTTAAAGCGGGACGTAAATATAACTAACTACCTTGGCATCAATCCCGCAATGCTGCCTTAGGCAACGAAATTCTAAAGCATTTAGAATAACGTCATTGAGAATTGTTTCATTGGGAGGGGGGGGGAAAGAAGCATAGTTAAAGTAAAACAAATAATAAAGTATATCTTCGGATATTTTTTTTGACGAATAATCAGATATTGATATAGAATTTTATTTTCCCATAAAATTATAATGCGAAAAAGCAGAAAAGAATCGAACAATCTTTTTTGGCAAAACTTCGAATGAAATTGCTTAGTATACACTGCACTGGGTATGTTTTCAGAAAGTATTAGAAAATCTTTGATGCCCAAAATAGTGATAATTAAAAAATAGTTTATGAAAACTTGGCTGAACGAAGTATGAATGAATGCAGTTGTAGAAATGGGATTAAGATAAAACATAAACAAATAATCAAAATAATGCATTTATAAATGAAACAAATACTGGGAACTACTTTTGATAGAGTGATATCCTGAAAAAGTAAGTGGAAATGAATGAAAGATGTATGCTGATTCATTAATAAAAAGTGTTGAAGTTTTTTTTCTTCTTATTTGTGATTTTTTTCACTAAAAATTGAATGGAATTTATCAAAAAGTTTTACAACTGTTGTTAATTTTTGCTTGGTTAAAACTTTATCATGAAAATTAGGAACATATGTAAATTAGTTTTAGAAATAAATGATATATTTATCGATTTTCAACTATTATAAATTGCTTTATTATTGATACTTATAGAACTTTTTATTTCATATTACTTATAAGTGTTTTTCAGGATATACGTTTAATTTTTAATCTAAAGAACATATAAAACACGTTTCAATGAGTTAGATAATAAATAATGTATTAAAAACAATATAAAACTAATGATGATTTTACTTATGTTAAGCAAGGTTCCTTCTTCACAAACTTCAGATATAGCATTATAAGAAGCTTCGAACAGATCTTCCGAGCGAAATAACTCAATTCGAGCGGTTCCACATTTATCCTGGTACTCTTTTGCACACCTCAGATAAGATTTGGTCTCCCTGAAATTATATCAATTCACATTAAAACAGAACACATTTGAAAGTTTCCAAACAACATATGACTTTAAAAGATGGCCGCGCATGCAAAAGCTGCCTGTTCCTATGTCTTGTAAGTCAATAATAAAACATTTACCAAAATTAATTTCGATAGCCAATAATCTGCATTACAAAAAGGAAAAAGAGTCATTAGCGTTCACTTTCCGATAAAAGATAGAAGCTGAAATCACGTAGTTTAGTGTAAATTACTATTCCATTTTGGAGATATTTGAAATCCTTTAGGAGAAATTGCGGCCCTATGACGAAAACGGTGTTCTTCTTTCCACGTTTGTAAACGAATAAAAAGGACATTATAGTTCCCGGTGAGTTAAATGCTGACTCACTTATTATGAAACGATGTTCAGATCTTTGGTGGGAAATTGTGCCGAATTTGCAATCCTTCATTTTCAGAACTGGGGATTCGCTATCATTTCCCGAATTGTTTTAGAGCGAAAGGAGAAAATTACCTAAAAATGTAGAGTTGGCAAATGAAATAAATTTCGATTTTTTTTTCCCGATTCGTAGCAGTTATTACTAATTTTGCGTGGAGATTTGGAAAAATATAAAATTCATATTTTTTGAAGATTACTATAGCTTTTTTATATTGCGTATATAAGGAAGTAAAAATGGAAATTTCATTTCGCATATTGTGAGTACTTTTATACAATCGAAAGCATTTTCGAAATATTTTAAACATAAGAGATTATTATTTAAGTATTCTAATTTTAAACGAATACAAAAGAAATTTAAAAAAAATATTTAATGAATTATAATTAAAAAATACTTAATGTTTAAACATACTTATTGTATATATTTATACATTAGCGGCCAAAATTGTAGAAATCTTTTGGGGAAAAATCATATTGGATATTTAATGGCTCATATCAGCAATAGTAAAAGTAGTACTAATACCATAAATATATATCATTTAAAGCTAATTTAAGATTGTAAATCATTAAATTGCGTTCAAATATCATTAATTTTGGAAAAGTTACAGCAAACTTTGTTTAAAAGTTTTTCATGTGTTATGACACAGCTTTTCTTTATGAGAAAACAGCTAATGATCCTGAGAATCTGAAAAGTCAGCAGGAAGTATCTTGTTATCATTATAATTCGGCTATTGTCGCCATGTTTTAGAGCTAAGATTAGGTCATATTTTCCCTGTTTTTTATGACTGATATTAAAATTTTGAGCTCTTTTTATTATTATTATTCTAATTTGTGACATAAAAATAAAAGAAAGGGCACAAGGTGTTGATTGGTCACCAAAAAAAAAAGATGTTGTTGTTGTTTCTAATGGCACTTGCCATAGGCAAGCCCGCTGATTTGAAATCAACAATTTTAAGCCGAAAGGGAACGTCTCTTAATTTAGTAGCGCCAACTAGGGCCAAGAGTACGATTTTGCTACTCACGCATCACATTCGCTTGCACAGCCCCTTTTTAAAGGGGGGCACATTCACACATCTCACAGATAGAACAAATGAATTACAACCATACCCGAACCGGGACGCCCAGATCACGGGGAAGACGCGCTACCCCTATGCCAGGACGCCGGCTAAAAAAAAAAGATGTAGTTATATTATTGAAATGTATTAATTATAATGAATTTAAAAAGGACATTAGTGGAACTCTAAGTAAAACTGATATTCCTGAATTTCCGAAGGTGTTTAATGAAACTCTGCCACTACGAAACCAAATTGGGAAAGGCAAGAAAAGGTGCATAACACTAAGTTGTGACAGAACAATTAAGAGACTGTGTCTGATAGATAGATGAAAACCATACGAGAGCACAAAAAATAAAATGGGGCAAAGCAATACAAAGTTATGTGCGAGGACTGAAGAAATCTGGCATAAATGCGTTTCCCCCAAAATAGCCATTTCTAATTCCAAAACAAATTTTGAAAAGATTAAACTTAGCAAAAACTCATGTTAACTGGGGACTATGATGAAAAAAAAAATGGGACTGTATTCTTTGGAGCAATGAGATCAGCATCTCACTATTTGGTAGTGATTGCATAAAATACGTAGTGAGATTCCAAAAATAGCCATTTTTAAATGCAAACCAAAGGCTGAAAAGATTAAAATTGATGAAAACTTATGCTAAATGGGATCTGTATTAAAAAAAATTGAACTGTGTTGTTTGGAGAAATGAAACAAACATTTCACTGTTTGGTAGCATTGGCATAATATATGTAGTGAACTTTCCATCCAGGTCGCATTGAAATTACTATAAAACACCTTTTTTATGCTATGATCTGGGGATGTAAGACAACAAAAGGCGAATTTCCGTGATTAATGAGGATAGAAATGACCCCCCCCCCAAACATAAATGAAACACTCGTTTCAAAGCTACTGTTTTCTGTATGTGATATTTTTTCAGATAATGAATGTAATATCCTGTTTCAAGACGATCTTATTTTGCTCTGGAATGGCGTAAGAAAAGCCCAGATTTTAACCCGATAGAAAATCTATGAAGCAGACAAAACATTTATGGAGCAATAAACTTGTTACAGAGAAGCAACCCTACAATAAAGCCCAATTTATTGAAATAACCCAATCATTGGCATCATGTAATAACAACTGAGAAATTAAAAACTTTGGTGTCGTCCAATGAGCATACTTGCAAGGCTCAATCGATATTAAAAAGCTGCTCAACTAAGTATTAACTGCCATGACTGAGAAGTTTTGCATATGTCATCATATATTTCTTTTTTCTTGCTTAGAGTTGCTGTTCCTTTGATATTCATTATAAAGATTATTTTCTTACATTTTTGATGAAAGCATCTTTAAAATGATGTATATGAAAAAGATTTATTTTATGGTCTTTCTCTTAATAATATTGCTGTCATGAGCCTTCAAATCTCAAAAACGAGCGATTCCAAAAGGTTTTCGTAATTTTGACATCTTCTGTATATTTGCACTTTTATATTCATACTCACGAGCAATGAACTCTAAATTCGGAAATGTCTTGTGGAAGTTCTTTGAAACTCTTTGGAACTTCACAGTTAACGAATGGACTATTCTCACAATCAATTTCCCCCAGGGTTGCTAAAAAAATCATAATAAAATGTTTCCATTAAGATAGATTTAAACAAAAGAAAAAAATGTTTCTATAAGACAAATCCATAAAGGCAAAAAATTATTTGAAACGTTATTTAAGTATATTTAAACTATAAAGCAATTAAATGTTTATAAATAGGCATGCCAATAAAGCCTTTTAAAAAATTGTATTAAAAATTAAATTTGAAAACTTTACTAAAATTAGAAAAGAATTGTCGAGAAAATAAAATTAACTTCAATGAAACACTATTTTTTTTGTGTGTGATTACATGCTTCGCAGTGAACATTTTAAATGTTTTTTTTAATGTAAAATATAGTTAAAGTTCTGATTTTTCTTTACCCTCTGACCATTTTTCTAGGTCTGAAACAAAATCTTTTAATTAAGTTTTTCTATGCTTTTTCTTTCAACTGTGTAACATATTAATTCCCTTATGTGAATGCTGTAGCCTTTATTTTCACTTCCAAAGAAGCTGTCATGAACATTTGAATTTATAAGTAAAAGTATTATGCATTCAGTTGTGTATAGCATTAATCCTTTGAAATTATTTTTCATGTTAAAATGATGAGTAAATGGCTCATTGGCTATTTTCCTGTTGTCTTTTCCATATGCTTTTTGCTATTTCCTATGGATACAAAATCGCATAAACTAAAAATGCAACACTTGCCATGAATATCTTAGCATTGTTTGCTGATTATAACAGGTTACGATTAAAAGATCCTTTATTTTCAATATATTTTTCTTCAAATAATAATTTTCACCATTTATTGTAAATATTACTATAAGCAAAAAGTTATCAGTCAAAACTAAATTATGTGCAAATAAAATTATTAAATGAAAACTTAATGTCTTTTATAAAATAATAATACTCATGCATTTGTGAATACTACTGCATTCCCGACATTTTGCTTGAAACATTTCAAAAGTATACATATGCATGCTAGATCATAATTTTCATGCGCATTTAACATGTGCATGCTAGATTATAAAACCACTCTTAAAATGCAATATCTGGACAAAGGATGACGAATTTGGATAGCTCAAAGTAAATCCTAAGTTTTTACAACTCAGTAAAATATTTTGACCATTTTCGTAATAACATAAAGATATCAATGTTGCAATTGTTTATGTTATTTCATTAATTATCAAATTAAATCAATTAGAAATTTACTTAATGTCTTAAATTATTAATCTCGGGATCTTAAATTATTAATTTCATTATAAAAGGGAGTTCTTTCTAAGATTTTTTCCATGAATCAGGCTTATTATAATGGCACTATAATATCACTTCCAATATATATAAAATTTAAATCTTCAGTGTTATATCTAATATTAATGAAAATTTTGAATTCTGAACTAAGTTTTTGATTTGCGTAAAGAATGAATATTTAAACTTTTAAGCATCACGTAATAATGCAATAATAACAGCTTAGAAAATCAATATCAAACGTCGTAAATGCATTAAAAAATCTTAATAGGAAACATTAGAAGAGTGATGAACTTTTTTCATCATCACCATTTGTTACTGTTTCATGACATATTTCTTTATAGTACAACATCATTTTCATCAAACAGTAACAAAATCACTAATTAATTTTTTTAAAAAATGTCTCAGTTTGTTCAAAAATGTTCATTTTTGATTTTTTTCCATTGCAAATATTATTCTTAAATAAGACTTTTTCATTTATAAAGACTATTTCATTTATAAATTATTTTTTTAGCTTCTTTTTATAATACTTTTCACTTTTGGAATTATATTCTCTCTTATAAAAACATACCAGTAGTAATTTCTTTTTTTTCCTACCTTAAAATTTTGTGTCAAAAATTCCTCTAAATTACTTTACGATTTGCTTCTAAGTTCGGGGATGAATTTTTGTAAAATGTTACATAAAAAGTTTTTATTTTACCAAATAGCTGAAATAGGCCCGAAAGATTATTATTATTAGAAGGAAAAAAAACATTTACTTTCTTTAGTTTTTGAAAAAAAAAACCGGCTTATTTAATAAATATTTAGCAAAATTTTCAGTGTTAGGAAATACAGAGTAAGTTTAAAAATATTGGAAATATTTAATTTTTATTTCACCTATATATTACTCAAACTACATAGAATGTAGCAGACCACAAGATAAAAATTAATAAGTAAAATAAAAAAATTATAAGCATTTGAGGTTGCCGTTAATGATTTTTTTTGCCAAAATTTGTTTATGTTTTGAACTTAACATGTCTAAATGAAGCTACCTTAAAATCCGAGGTCTATCACACTCACAAAGGTTTTGGATACAAGCATACCAAATTTCATGAAATTTTATTGGACTGGTTTTGAGATATCAGATTTTCTGTGAATCAATCACAGTGAAATATTCATTCCTCAGAAAATGCGTTTAGATATTGTACTTATAAATTAGCTACTCCAAATGCGATGGAAATAAATGTAGTTTTTACATTTTTTTAACAAAAATTTCAAAAGTAAACAAACTTAATTCGGTAGAGATGTAATATAAACATATCAAATATTATTTTGGAGAATTTTAAAAAAATAAAATAAATCGCATTCTTTAAATCCATTTCTAGTGAAAAAATACCACTGTTTTCGATTCCATTTGTAATTGTCGCATATTATTCAAACTAAAGTATCTACAGTTATACTTATGCTAAGTATCTAAGTTCTACAGTTACATATATTAAAAACAAAGTGGGTCTTAAAATTTGCAAAATTTTGACTTTATTTTCAGATAATAAAAAAAAAAAATTTCAAAATTTTCTGGAAAATTCATTTTTGCAACTTTGTCCGATACCTTAAGAATGATTAAAAATTTCACTGAAATACTTCTTAAAATGGTATTTCCTTTAAAAATGGCATTCTACAAATGCCTGTCCCTCTGCATTATAGATTTCTGAAAAAACATGATAGACGACACAAAAGGATTACCTCTAACAATCAGCAACACTGAGGAAACAAGAAGAACGACACTCGTTGCCATGATAAAACTGTTTTTTTTAATCAACCAAATTTCTCTCCTTGCTGCTCTGCTTATATAACCATATTAATTAACTTTCTTACCGCTGCTTCCGCTCACGGATTTCCGGTCTCTGATTTATACGGACATAATTGACGCTTTTGCCTTCATTCCGATAGTTTTTCACGCCATCTAATATCAAAGTAGCCTTTCCATTAACGTCATAATGTAAGCAAGCGGGGGAAAAAAAGAAATTTCTAAAAAATTTCTAAAGTATTTTCTAAAAAAGAAAAATTTAGCGATCCATTTAGTTCACACTTAATTTCTACGAGCATGTCGAATTCCACAAGCGCTGTTTCTCAGCCGAATTGTTTCAACATGTATCTTGAAGTGTTAAACAGTTAATAAAACATAGAATGAAACGTAGTACCCAATATGTTTAAGCCTATACTTCATTTTATAAATATATTAGGCGATTCTTTCAGAGAAACTTTTCGACATAGTCACTTATTAGCCTCATAAAAACGTTTTCAACGAAGAGCGACCATGGCCTTTGATTAGGTTTTGGGCAAAACGATTTTCTGAGTTCACAAATGTATTATAGGTACTGAATACAGGTGGATTCAAAATGTAACGAAGAAGATGATATTCAGTTATGTTTTATAATGTTCTGATGTTTATTCAGCAAAAAAGGTCTGTCAGTGCTCGCAATATCAACAATAAAATAATATCTTTTATAAAGTAATAATATAAAAATGCATCTCAGATTAAAATACAGGAGCCATTTGGGACAGTTTTGAGGTTAAGAAAATATTCTTTAATGATTATCTCATAATTTCGAAGATAACTCAGATTATTTAAAATATTACGATATTTTGCAATGGCAGTCTTTTTTCTTACAAAATAAATAAGTAAATAAAAGATTTTTTAATACTTTGTACAACAAAAAAAGAAAGTATAAGCTTCATCATTTATGAAAGCATATTTTAGTAAATTTTAGTAAGAGACAATACAAAAGAGCGAGGAAAAAAAAAAGCAATTTTTATAACTTGAAGAGCCAAGTTCCTGAGAAATGCTTACTCTCTTAAGGTGCTGAATTGTTTAAATTGCTTTTCTTGAATTTTCTCATAAAACTGTGATTATATTGATATTTATACATCCTGCCACTGGAAAGCCAGCGGATTTAGCATGAGTCTTTAGAGTCTATGCACAGAAGTCATTTTTAAAAGCAAAAGTGATCACTAAAAGGAGGGATGGAAACGAAATGGGTTGTATTTGGAAAACTTTAGAACGGTAAAGTGATGATGGTATAATAATAATTTATGAAAATACATTATAATTCTAGTTTATTAAAAATACTTTAATTTTATACTGGAAAGGGTTTTTTTTTCTATATTTTTAATATAGGGATATTTTTTGATTTTCATATAGTATTATTCCCTACTTTACTATCAAATATTTAAAATTACAAATTTTTATTAATTTCTGATATGAAGTATATATATAGGTCGTTTTAATCATTACAATATTCGTCTTCAAAATTTGGGCGAATCTCCGCAATTTAAAATATTGTACGATTTCAAGTAAAATAATTGTTTTTAGAAATTTTATGTACCAATCGTAAAAATATGAAAATCTAGTAGTATAGTATGTGACCTTTACATTAAAATCGGGAGTATATATCCAATGTTAGATCAAAAGTCAAGAAGAATAAACACTACATTCCATTTCCTTTATGATACGCAGAAACTAAAGTGCATTCGTAAAGATTATTTTAGAAAGTATAAAACCATCTGTTTCAAATGGATATTTTATGCATACATTTTGTTTAGTTACGCCAGCGTTTCTCAACCTTTCAGTATTTGTGGCCCAATTTCAATCATAATTTTCACCGCCCCCCCCCGCTTACAATAAAATGTATACAACAATACAACAACATTTTTTCGAATAATAAAAGAAATAAAACAGAAGCATGATAAAACAAAAGTGAAAAAAATAGCAATGTTTGTGGAAGGGAATCCACACGACCGATGCCGTCTGGAGCATATACAGAGCAAATGTTTTCTCATAGGAAGAAGGAAAATGTTCGATAAAGCAAGTTCCAATTCTAGCCAGTTTTATTCGAGACGATCCTTTTATCGCTATCGAATCTATCGAGAATGTGTATGTTATATATGTTTTCGTGTTAATTGCAATTCACTATATTAAATATTCAAGGCAGCAGATTTATGCACACTCATGAATAAATTTTTAAGCGGAAGTAAGCAAGCATTAGTCAAGCATCAGCAAGTATACAGACGAGCGTGGTTCCGAAAATAAAATCAATAAAATATTCTCAAGAATACTTAAATTTTGGATTTACCAGTACTGAAGTAAATGAAGAAGAAGGACCCCTGCATATCATCTGCTCAAAAATGTTGGCCGCAGACAGTATGAAGCCTAATAAACTTAAACGGCATTTGGAAGCGCTTCATAATGAGTACGTCAACAAACTCAGAGAATTCTTCGAATTAAAATTAAAATCATATAAAAAGTAAAAATCATTATTTAAAGAAACTTTGTCTGTGAATAAAAAAGCTTTAATTGCATCTTACAAAGTTCATATAAAATATCCAGATGTAAAAAACCTCACACCATTGGTGAAGAGCTTATTTTGCCAGCAGCAATTGAGATTGTAGAAACTATGTTTGGAGATAATTTTTGAAAGCAATTGCAGTCCATACCTCTTTCAAATGATACTGTTGCTCGTCGATTTTGCGATATAGCTGAAGATGTACAGTGTCAGCTTTTCTCGAAGTTGCGTGACAAATTGTTTTCAATACAACTTGACGAAGCAACAGATAGTAATAGGGAGGCTCATTTAATTGCCTATGTTCAAATTTGTGATAATATGTCAGTAGTAGAAAAACTACTTTTCTGCAAACCAATATAACTCAAAACATCAGCGCTCGCATTATTTGCTATTTTAAATGATTTTATGAACGAGGCAAACATAGAATGGAAAAATTGCGTCGGAATATGCACCAATGGTGGCTCGTTCAATGTCCGGAAGATTCCAAGGTATACAGCATTTGTAAAACAAAATTCGCCTGAGTGCACACATTGTATGATCCACAGAGAAGCTTTGGCTTTGAAAGAAATGAGTCCTGGTTTGAATATTGTGTTAACTAAGGTTGTAACCGTAGTAAATTATATAAAAATGAGACCCCTGAAATCGAGAATCTTTTCCGCACTTTGTAAAGACATGGGTTCAGTACATTCAGCGTTACTATTTTATTGCGAGGCAAGATGGTCATCACGTGGGAAATTTTTGCAACGTGTTTATGAATTAAGAGAAGAAATCGCCGTTTCCTAAAAGAAGAAACCAGACAGGAGGCCGAGAATTTTCGTGATGGCTTATTTGTGATGAAATTTTTTTGTAACAATTGAAAATCATTTAGCTATGCTGGCAAAGAATTTTAAAAAGTATTTTCATGCTGAACACAAACTGATAGCAAGTTACGAGTGGATTTAGGATCCATTTCATAAGACTCCCGAAGGACTCTCAATTGATGAGGGAAAAAAATCATAAACTTCACGACAAATGGCGAAACTAAAAGGCAATTTAATAATAAATCACTATTTGAATTTTGGGCAGGAGTAAGGATGATTTTTCTGCACTAAAAACAAGGACATTTCACATTCTATTACCATTCAACATTCTACCTTTGTGAAACTGGATTTTCTGTTGTGGCTTCTTTGAAGACAAAATATAGAAACAGAACTGAGAGTGGCTATTTCTAATATTAAGACTTCCTTCGAAAAACTTTTCTCTGTAAGACAAGCCCAAGGAAGTCACTAATAATTAAATAACAAAACTTACTTAATCCAAACATACTAAATTAAATTTGTTTTTAATTTAATATGTTTGGATTAAGTAAGTTTTGATTTGTAGCTGTTTCACTTTAATAAGTTATTAAATAAGTCGAATTGTATTTTGTTTTCTTTGTGTATGTGTGCTTTCCTTTCAGTCAGGTAATCAATTTTTTAAAATAATATTTTCTCTTGGATATTCTCGCCCCACCTAGGGGGGCGCGCCCCACAGGTTGAGAATCGCTGAGTTACGCCTTAGTAACTCCGTTTAAGAAAAGTATTAAACGGTTGTGTTTCAATGTACTTCAATGGGACTACCCCATCTCTTTCAATCCTTTCGTGATAAAATCCATCTCTTTCCCTTCTTTAATGATACACTAGTTTTAGGGTAATATGATAGAATTTTTGTTGATTTCGATGAAAAAATTTGGTTATGTATCACTAGATGGAATTATTTTTCACCATTGATGGTATTTTAATGTGGTCGGAATGTAGTGGATGAAAGATCATTAGCGACGTCTTTTTCATATTCGGTGAGTTTATTTTTTTCACTAAGGCTTAAATTCATCGAGTAGATTTCTATAGTGAGGACGAGTACTGATGAAATGCGAGGACAAACCACCAGTCGAAGATACCTAAAAACTCTATCACAAAATTTTTACCTAAAAACTCTGTCTTGTGTTAATTTCTTCTAAATTTTTAGCTGATTTTTGAAGACAAATTTGATTGACACGATATTATTTTTACCCATTATTCAGAACTTTTGGAATGTTGAAATTAATTTTTATTGCTGCAAAATAAATTATATTATGCTCTACTTAGAAATTTTCATATTTTGTTCTTTTAAAATATGAATATTTCTGATAAGATTTGGCATTAAAAAGTTTATGGCTTATTTATTGCAGGTTATGAAGAATAGCAGATTGTACATATATCTGTTACTTATATTAACTAACACAAGTACTAATATCAGTATTTTGAATGAGAATTTGATTTAAGATCTTTGCAGAGTTAGAAACATTGGGAATTTTATGTGCAACAATCATCAGAACCTGCGAATCTCAACGGTAACACACAAAGCGAAGCGCATGAATTGACAGGAATTCTAAAGAAGAATAATGTAGTCTCAAAGAATCTTAAGAAAAAGATATACGGAGTGACTCAAAAATTTTTAGAGGAACTAAAGGTATAAGAAATAGTTTAGTTTGGCATTCTGAAACATGGTCTCTGAATGGATTGCTTTGCCACTTAATGGAAGAAAAGAAAAAGTAAATATTACACAAGATCTGGGATTAAACAGAAATTTGCTGGACGAAAGATTTATGACACCACAATGAACATAAGACTACATTTTGCAGATGTTGGCTTCACCATTGTACCTGCCTTGCTGCAGATCTGCATTGTCGACAACCAAGTGATATACAATCATTTTTTTATTAATTAACTGGTAAAACGGCACATATCACTACCACCTTTTGAATATGCGATCATATGTTCTATTGCAAAAATGACTTGCTATTGTATGCCGGTCCTGGATTCTAGATTTATTTCAGGCTTTTTGGGTCATTATGTACTAAAGAAAAAAATGAAACCAAGCAGATTTTTGTTAAATATTAAAAAAAAAATATTCAGCTCTGTAATATGATAAGGAATGTTATATGTCAAGGAAATAGAATCACAAAAATATTATGTTTTGCTATTATTAAGTTTTAAATAATTTGATGTTAAAGATAATTAGAAATTGATCTTGCAAAGAAAGAAATTTACTAAACAATAAACTAATGAGCTTAAACAATTATTTATTCTCGTTGAGGTTATCACTTTGCTCAACAAATTTCAGTTTACTTGCGAGCAATTTATCTTGAACACAATAATTTCCCTTTCACATTATTTGACATAATTATTTTATTTTGCACACTCGATATTTGATTTACAGAAAATATGCCACCACAACCAGTTGAAATATTACAAACCAAATTATTTTTAATACAAAATACATTAAATAATTTCGTTTAGTCTGGTATAGATTATACTGATGCTAAATATATCTAGAGAAACAAATTGGATAATTATTGTTATTGAAAATCTGCCCGGTGGATACACAATGAGAGGCCCAGAATTCTCGATAACAAAGAATAGCGTTTTATGCTACAAGCAATTTTGACACACAGGTAGTAAAACGCAGCCAAATCATTGACCAAGATTTTGTAAACCTAAGAGTAATGAGCAAGTGTTTAAAAAGACGACTATACATAGATTAAAATATCTGCAAAAATTACTTTCTTGAGACTAACTACGAGGAATGCAGATTCGTTTACTTCATAGAAATCAGCAACAATGTAGCAGACAACAAACAGCTAATTAAATAACGATATAGCATAACAGTATTCTGTGAAACAACTAGAGAACTCCAAAGAGAAAATTCCCTCAACTGAGCAACTTCATATAGTCTTTGAAACCGAGTGCTGAATTCTGTTAACGGATTTCGAATCTTGTCTTCTGATCTCACTAACATTCTTATAAAGCTCATTGACCTGGCACCGATTAAAATATCCTTATTATGAGATGAACTGCCCAGGAAAACATTATTATCAATAGTACATCCTGCTTGCTCCTGCAATCTCGCTGTCTAGAACTGCGATCAGAAGCCCGATATTGTGTTAGGCAATCAAACTGAATTAGTTTTCACTTGGTGTTTGGCTGCCTTTGAACTCCCTAGAAAACATGGTTCATTTTCTTGACACCCATATAAGGTCCTTCCCAATTGCTCTGACGTCGTAACGAGCTTTCATTCCTTTATTCGGTTTCTGGTAAACGCATGTACAACTTTCAAATGCGTCTTTAAGCGATTTGATTATTTTCTTTCACATGGCAATCACAAATGCTTGACCAAAAATCATCCTTGATGGAGTCCATCCAATCACTTAAGAAATCGTACAGCGATAGGTCCGGTCAATAACTGGCAAAAGTGTGTTCTAATCCGTCTGAATGTTTGAAATCTTGCTTTCAGAACTTAGGGCAGGACTGAGGCATGACGTTAAATTCTTTTTCTTTATATATATATATATATATATATATATATATATATATATATATATATACACTTATTAATGTTAATTATTATTTTTTTATCTAAAAGCAAAAAGGAAGGGGAGAATTGCGATAATTAAAAGCAAGGACGTAAATGAATGAAACCGGATTTAGACATCGTTATCACAAACAAAAAGGAAATCCGTCTTGGAAAAAAATAAATGTATGATGGTAATTACTTTGTTTAAATTGAAAATCATCATTAATAAATAATCAGTTTGGGAAAGAATTGACTGCAACATGTGGATTATTCTTTTGTCGTTATTTGTATTCGCAAAAGGTATTTGAATTTATTAATGTTGCGAGTGATTATGTTAAAAGCTTTATATTTAAATTATTATTTCTATAATTAATGGAATGCAATCGTCAGTAACTTTTAAATTCAAACAGTAACATTTATATAGCAGTGCATAATGTTTGATTAATAGGTAATGAAACAGCTAATCTTTCATTCTAAAGGGAGAAAAATTTATTTTAACAATAATTAATTGTTAATATTGAAGGTAATTCTAAAATATGTAAAATATATTTTCGAAAAAAAGTTATATTGCAGTCTGCAATAAAATAGAAACAGGTTCCAATATGAAATTCATTCCCGTTTTTATTTTCAACTCTATGTAAAAAGAACTGAATGTTTCTAATAACGAAGAATTGAAATAATTTATGACAAATCATCTAAAGCAGAATTCGATAAGGAAAACTTGAATACAGCCAAATGACTTGATGAAAATATTAGAATCTAATTTTATACCACACTATATTGCAGAAGTAACGTTCCATATAACCATCTAACATGCAAATAAAATTATATATTTGCGGTGCAATAAATTTAAATTATATGCTTGTGGCAATGAAAAGTTTTTTGTCAGTTTTCTTTCAACAAAATTAGATAAGCTCAGTTTTTTAAAATTGCTTTAGAATAAATGTTCTTCCCTCATTAAAAAAATAAATTATATTCCATGATACTGTTCTTGGTTCAAATAAAGTGTGAATTACCCTAATCTGAAACATGAATTATGACACATAATTACAGCATTTTGCATTATCAACGTAAATACAGTAACGAACCTTCTTTTTGTTCGGTGTATAATGTAAATTTGTGATTAGTTGCATAAAAACACTGCAATATTTTATCTTTATCTGAAATATTTTTAAAATCTCTCTTTTCCTTTTCTTTTCTTTTCTTGCAGCATGTATTATTTAAATAAGCAAAAGTGTTCACTTCATTCCTTTACTAATACAAAATGATGAATCATGTGTAATGAAGACAACTGAATACTCTTGGATGATTTGGTTTTGACAGACTTATTTTGAAACTAAGATTTTAGAAACAGGATTATATATTCAATTTCATTCATTAAATTTGATGAGCTTATGTGTTATTGAGTTCGTATATATACCTGATGATGGATTTGGACCAAATTTTGACATAATATATTTTTGGCTATTAAAGCTTGCATCAAAATTTATTCATCTAGATTTTTACAATTTGCATTGTTAAATTCATATGCACCTACAACGACAAAAAGCGGAATTCCTGTGGATGCGCTTTGTCCAAAATTTGATAACATTTTGCAATTGTGATAACCATATTATATACCAAATTCATATAGTTTGTTGCATTTTAAATTACTGCGTTTGCATAAATATTAACATAATTCCAAAAATAGGGTTATTGAAGGGCAAAGTCTTAGAGATTCATTTAAATATCTGAATATTTTTAAAATTTGATAAAATATTTTTAAAGTAAAACTTTAGACAATTTTTTAAGGATTACTTTACATTCTTTATATACTTGTTTGTATTTTATCAAAAAACAAAATCGGAAGTACAGGTGAAATAAACAGAAGCAACTTTTTATTTTTTATTACAACTGAAATTTTCCTACTATGCATCTACAACACATTATTTTTAAAATTAAATCGAATGCGAAAGCCAGAACTAGTGTTGAAATGGTAATGATCTCTTTTGGTGATGGGAAACTTCAGGAAGTAGCAACTTGCCTTTTTACATTCTCGCATTCTAAACATGCAAAAATGAAATGCTGGAGCCTTCAAAAACTTTGACATCGGGATTTGAATGAAGTTTTCACGTTTCACATCCCCTGTAGTATAAAAATATCATTTCAGTATTATTATCGATCTGTGAACACGATAAATCAAAGTGAAATGATGTAATTTATTTCTCAGAATTGTAAACTAAAACCGTCAATTTTCATCACATTTTGAACACACACAAAAAAAAAAGCTGAATTAGTCTTTATCTACCGATTTATCTTCTCAATGCGAAGTCGATACCTAAAATGGTAACTGCAAAAACTTCATTTATAAATGAGATAAATGAAATGTGTGCTATTGGTTCAAAGATGTAGTTGTGAAATGAATGTTCTGCTCAGTCTTCCAGAGGATCTTTTTTGTTTGCCTATTCATTGATTTGCAAATGAGTGTAAACAAAAAACAGCAAAAATCTCTACAAATAAAATCTAGAAATCAGGCTTGTAATTCTATATCCAATTACGAATTCAGTCGGCTGATGTTCAAATGTTTACTCATTTCTTTCCATTCTACAAAGATGGCACGTCTTGTTGTTCACGTATAGAAGAAAACCAAATAATTATTACTCTCTTTTGTAAATAGAATATTTATATAACTGTTTTGTTCTTACTGAAAATGTTTTTTTTATTATACCGCACATGAAGGTTGCATAAATTAAGCTAAACGTGATTTCTTTCATTTCACTTCATTTTCTAAAAAAGAAATTAAGTCAAGACGTTTTTTTTTTTTTTGTTTATTGCCAACAACAACCTTCAGTCACAATCGGTTCTCTATCAGAAATATCGTACTGTTTGTGATAACGCATAACGTAGAGACTACAAAAGAGGATTTCCTGTCAACTACTCTTTAATACTGTCTTTTATTTTTGATACTTTACATATCTTACTTTTAATACCTAATATTTTTTCAATTAAACTCTCTATAAATTGCTAAAATGTCCTTCATTATATTTTTTGAACACAGATATTTCGGGAGAAATCGACTGCGATAAGAATTTCTTTGAGAATTGCCAACGACCAAAATTGTTCGAAGAAATACCTACAGAGGTGAATGTATTCAAGGCTTTATGTCCGTAAGTAAATTCTCGCACATAATTGAATAAAAATGAATTATTTTTTAATTTATTTTAGTCATTTTCTATGGACTGAATTTTTACTTTCTCGAATACGAAGAGGAATTATTGCAGTTAACAAATAATTCGACTTTTATATTTTTATGAATGTCCATAGACCTTTCGGAGACAGAAAGAAACTCTTATGGAATTATATCTGTCTGTAAAGATGATGACTAACAAAAAAAAGAAAGAAAAACAGTGACGAATGTGGATGAAATTTTACATCTAATTTTAACACGAGAAGGCATCAGTTTAAAGTTAAGTCTTCCTAAAAGTGTCGGTGGACCCTCTTTCTCTCTCTGTGTGTATTTGTGATTGTATTGTAAAGCGCAACTTTCTATATGATTACAACTGCGCAGCGCAACTTTCTATATGATTAGAACTGCGCATAGGTTCTTGTCAAAAATATTTTCAATTTTGAACAAAACTGATGCAAGGAAAGATAAATTATAACACTACGGAATGGAAGCGAAATTGTATTTGAGGGGAAAATAAAATTCCGCTTTGTCATTTGCACCACCGTATTTTGAAATGTGTCCTTGTGACTATTAAAGTTTTCCCTGCAGTGGCCTGAGAGGAGTTATTCAACCTCTAACAATTTCATCAATTTGTTTAACATTTTAAAACAATTCACGATAAAATGTGTCAGTCACTTACAGTTCAATCTGTCTAAACAGGAAGTTTCTAAGTACTACAATGTGCTAGGACGTAGAAATTATTTTAAATTGTTTTCTTCTTAGTTGAACACTTATTATTTACTTATATGATATTACACTTATTACACTTATTATTACACTTATATGATAAATGTTATGGAATATTGGAAAAAAATTTTCCGGAAATATCTTAACAAATGGCACCAAGCATATGAAATAAAGATTCTTTCATCCTTTCTTTTACTGACAATTCACTTTTGAAAATGACAAATTAGTGTATTGTAATTGAAAATAAAATGCATGAAAAAAAAAAACTAATGCAAACAAGATTTTGCAATTAATATGTATCCATTTTCAGAGAACTTTCATCTTATATATTATGTCTCAGAGATTATGCCATGAAGTGCGAAGAAGAGGACAACCGGATGTTTGCAAATCCAGAAAAACTTGCAAAACTCGTGGATGTGTTTAATGAAATCTGTGAAGAGGGTTCAGTTTTGAATGAAGGTAAATGAAATGCATCTTACGTTTAGTGTTCATAGCTTTTAGACTATTTAATGATTTTAAAGCGTCAGCTTATTAAGGTCTTTTAAGTGCTTGCTTAATGTTAGAATTAAAGCTTAGGAACTCTTGCGTTTCTGGGGCATTATTTCGAAAATGTTTTGCTTCAACACTGCTTGAATTAATTCGATCTTTGATTTTTAAAGATCTTTGATTTTGAAGTTGATTATTGCTTAATCTCGATTCTAGTACTTATTGTTTTAAGTGATTTTTTAAAGCAAAAATGGATAAAACTGCGATTATATTTTGCTACTGGCTTTTATGAAATCTATCAGTTTATATGCATATTCTAATTAATAATAATATAAATTTGATATAAATTTATTCTTTCAAGAAATGACAAAATTTCTTCATCTGCCGCATTCTTACGAGTTTGCCTTCATTTCCTTTTTCTCTTTTTCGATAAATTTGAAAGAGTGCAGAACAATATTACTATTATTATTGCATTTGAGATTTATTTATTCCCAGCAAAATGTTCCCTTTTTATCTCTTCTATGCAAAGAAATCATTAAAATAACTAACCATTATAGTTACTTAAAATGATAGAAATTAATTGTTTTCTATTTTTGTGTGGGTGTTCAAGGTGAGCATTTTATAAGCAGTTTAAAATAGATTTGATACTTACAACTAATAAATGTTCTGTAACATGTAAATAAATGTAAAAGAAGGAATCTGCAAAAATAATTGAAATATTGGTACATTTATTCCTTTTTTTTCTCTTTTCGCATATTTTTCGAATCAAAACTAAAACTTATTTTTTTTCAGAATCACTGTGGATCTATTATTTTTTTAAAAGCACTATTGCTCGAAAATTTTGTATAATTTTAAAATGATAGTGAACATTCAAACTCTGCACCATACTGTAACAATATTGTAGAGCATACCGTGCAATTTGTGGAGAAAGTAGAGTGTTCTCTGAAAACTTCAAACTTCCAATCCAAAAATATAGAATTATTTTTTTAAAAACCAGTAAAAACACATAATTTTGTTTCTTTTCCAGCGATTATTTTTAGGAGCTGAAATCATCTTATTGATTGCATCTCCTAAAAATAAATTTTCTCAATAAACTAAATATAAGTAAAAACAACGAAATCAAATATTAAGTTGGTTTGAACAATTTAAGGAGGGAAGAACATAAATTTTTAACTTCATCAGAAAACATGTGCATTTGTTTGTCTTTTTCAAGCCTTCCCCATAAAGAGTTGATCATTAGAGACATGAAATTCTCACATGCCATTCTGGGGTCCAATTTTAGATTAATTGCGCTATTTTCAACTTCCAAAAACTTATTCATTCTTAAAATATTTAGTTTGATTACAAAAATTTACCAAAATCTGTGTTTTTATTTCAGTTTCTTGCCAATAACTCTTGAAATAATTATCATACTAGAATGTTAAATCAAATTATAGCAATTATCTTTTAAGGAAAAGTAACTTAATTGATTTTAATTGATTATTTTCAGAATTGTTTAAAAATTTACTTTTATCCGAATTTGATAGAATATTTTCGATTATTGCAATTAAATTCAAATATTTTTTAGTCAAATTACATTTTTTGCGTGTTCTTAAGTTGTGACAAACATATTACTTCTTTTGAACATTAATTCCGTGACAGAATTTTTGCTTCAACTTTTATTTTTCAGATTACACAATATTTGATATAATATACAATCCAATTTGATATAATATATATACAATTACTATTCTATACTTCATTTAAATTTTTAATTTTTTAAAAAGTTATTTTAATTAAAGTATAAAATCATTCAAGACCCATAAATTCTTATCACAAGGAGAAAAGTTTAAAAAAAGTAGCACTATGCTAGGGACTTCACTCAAATACCAAAAAAGAGGAGAATAGTATACCAGATCATGGTTGTGGAAAATATGACGTGAAAAAACTTCAAAGTAACTTCAAAGTATATCAAAGTAAATATATGTGTGTGTATGTGTGTGTGTGGGCGGGCGTGTATGTATGTGCTATATGTGTTAATAATATATGTATTGTTATAATATATGTATGAATAATATTCGTGTTATATATATATATATATATATATATATATATATATAGTAATAAAAACCAAGTTAATAGGTTAATAGAAAAAAATCAAAATTAAACCAAATAAAAAAAGAATTCGGCCTGAAGACTTTCTCAAGTGTCTCAAGTGTCACCCTCAGGCAGGGATTAAAAAAAAAAGGGATTTTTTCTGTGACGGAATGCAGACTAACAGTGAAATTGGGCCTAAGAGATATACCATTTTAACTGAAAAGAACACACATACACACACACACACACACACGCACGCACACATATATATACGAAATACCACAAGCAAGAAATATATATTCAGATCTTTGCATATATTTTTTCTCATATTGCTATTTAAATTTCACGCTAGCCCGACTGCTACATTTTATTTACTTATATTATTGAGTTATATATTTATAAAATTCTTACAATCCTTATT
>JAPMOR010048088.1:141245-152292 GCA_026543865.1 Argiope aurantia | reverse complement strand
CCTGTGTTTCCCCTGCCTTCTCCGCGCGTGTAACGAAAATCCCTATCGAAATCTCGTAATATATTAGCACTATGTTTTCCCTATCAAAATCATAGGTTATATAAGACCAGGGATAAAATGTCCAAGAGTTTTTTTCCGTCATTCCTTTTCTGTGTCGTTCTGTATGCTCATCGCTTGTACATATACCTGCTTCTTAAAAATGAAATAAAACGACGGCACGAAATATATATATATATATCGTGCCGTCGTTTCTTGCCTTCTTCTTCTTGCCTGCTTGCGAAAAAGGCAAGAAGAAGATCGAAATAAATTATCCTGATCTTATATACCATGAGATATTCAGAGGGAAAATATTTTTTCACAGTGCTTATGTATTATTAAGATTCCGATAGGGATTTCACATACATGTCGATTCTGATAAGGGAAACGGAAACATAGGGATCTTTTAAAAGAATGTACTTGCAGAACATTTTTCTATCCCTTCACACAGAGCGTGTGAACCGCTGTCGAAAGCATTTTCATAAAGTTAAATTAGATTTCTTAATTTTTAATTAAGTAGAAAAAGTGGAATGGGATCACAAAATAAGAAAATATTTTAGAATGAAATTAATATGTGCTAAATTGAGCTAAAAATTAAGAAATTAGTTAAGTTTAAATTAGATTTTAAATCATCATTACATATATGTATGTATGTATATATCTTTGTGCGTGTGTGTAGTGATAGACCGATAGATTTTTAACAGACTTTTAATTGCATTAAATCTAATTTCAAATTTTGGGCATGATTACTTGAATTAATCATGTTTTCCCGTTGTGCTTTAAATCTACTGGACATTGCACAGTTAGTTCTAAAAAATAACCCTTTCGACGATTGATAAATTGTTCAATCATCTTTGATTTATAAAATTTGGCGAGTTATCTCTTATAAGCATGTAAATTTGACAGCATTACCTTCTTCTTAATGAAAGAAATTTCATATTCATCTTTTTGCTTCAAGATTCTTTTAAAAATCGTACCTCCTTTAGTTATGTAACATTGAAATGTCACAAAAAAAATAACCGCAGCATTAAAAAAGAATTCTCCTAAATTTAGGGCTATATTCGATTTCTGGTATCGGCAATTCTTCCTCTATTCGTCAAGCAAATATCAAGATAATTAATTGCTCCTTTGTTTTGCTACCAATTCTTGCTGCCACTGGCTACATGACTACAAAATTTGCAAATAAACCCCCAAACAAACGATATGATGCAAAATTAATAAGCTGCATAATGCTTACTGAAGGAACCTGTAATGGAAATTAGAGACCTATAATTCAACAAGATTGTGAAAAGCAGTCGATCTCTAACAGTACGATATTAGAAGTCTTTTTTGGCGATAACTGAGTCTATTGGCAGTATTGGCAGTAACCGAATACTCTTTAGCAGAATCTTAGAGATTGTAGATTTTAAATGCTCGATGAAGACATTAATTGACATTTCAAGTTAATGTTCTTTATTACACGATATTTCAATAGCGCAGTAGATAGTTTTCTCGCATTGTTGATAGCACTATGGAGATAAGTTATCGAAAAACTGATTTTGACATTAGTATCGATAATTTTCTCTCCGGCAATGTTATCGATAGATGCTCTTCCTGTCAACAGTTTTCGTTCGAGCAGTATTATAAAAAGTCAGAGACAATTTTATTGCTCATTTATTGATATAGATTGATGTAAATGTGCAGCGTAATACCTATGCACATTAGTGTGCATAAAGAAACTTTTTCTTTGGGAACTCAAATGGATGAAATCGAAACTTGAAATAGATATATAATATTGTCACAGTAGTTCCCAAAAAAGTGTTACTCAAATTTAAGAAATTTTTGGTCATTTAAAACAGGCTAAAATTTTCATTTTTTTGTTCTTAAAAACAGAGTTTTTGGTTTTAAAAAAGCATTAATAGAAGACAAACTTTTGTTTTCAAGAATATAAAGATTATAATATTAATTAACGGTAAAAAGTTTTACCTGTGTCCAGTAAAATTTAAGTATACTATATTATCTGTAAATTTATCGATTTCGTTCACAAAATAAATTTGCATTTAGTGTACTTTACACTGATATATTTCTGGTAACCATGTAAATACAGAAAATTTTAAGAACATTCGAAAGCTTATGGAGTGGAAAAGGTTTTGGTAAATTGTTAGATTGTAGCTAGAACGATGTTTGCGTTGTTCAACATTAGTCACCTATGACAATCAGTTAGTTCGTCCGAATGTCGGTTATTTTTAATTTTAGTTAAATCTTTTATATATAACTTCATATCCACGATTCCGTGAAATTGCCAGACATCTAAGTCCATTTATTGTAATTGACTTTCATCTGTTTATTACGCACATAAATCTATCTAAAGAAGACCTGCTGTAACATCATAGAGCTAATAAAATGTAAATGGAAGCTCATCTATCTTCTTAGTTTCGCAATATTGTAACATCATTGCCTTTTATATGACACCGATATTAAAAGAAACCTTCTTCTTTAACTTAAAACGATGGGAAAACAAGCATTTCATGAAATATTGGATGAAACAGTGAAAACAATTTGAATTACAGGCTAGTAACATAAACGGTTTAGAGATCATGAGCGTCTATAAATTGTTAGTTTTCTTTTAAACACGACGCCATTTCATAGTTGAATAATCAAAATTAAACACGAGAAAGTAGAATTTTTTATGATAAATCTAACATAATTTTTTAAAAACACTGTTTTTATAGTATCTTAAAAAAAAAGAATAGTTCAAACGTTTTCTACTTGTTAGTGTTTAGTTCATTGTGTATTATCGGGTGCATTAAAGTATTTGAAATCAATTTTTTGAAATACGATATTTGATAATCAAATAATTTAAATAGTATACAATCATCGAGATTGCTAAAGTGTAAAATTTTAAAATACATGTTCATCAAAAAGTAAGAAAAAATTCCATCATAACAGACCTGAAAGAAGGTAAATAAAATATGCATTCGAAAAAAATTCATAACTTTTACTTAAACGTCATTTTGTATTATCAATGTGAAGCATTGATAATGCTTTATCGAATTGCAATTCATAACAATACATTTGAGTTGAGTAGTAAATAATTTAACAATCAAGGCTTTACAAGCGAGGTCAAAGCATCTGATGCAGTGTTTAAATCTTCTAAAACGGAATAAAGATTTGCAAATAAATATTTTAAAGTGCACTTTACAAAAGCCAAAAATAAAAATTCCAATTCTCACATTTTTTTTTAATAAAAAGTTTATCCCCAATGAACTAAGTTATGAAACATTTTCCAAAACTAGGCAATGTCTTAAGCCGAATATATTCTATATATTTTATTCATCATCAAATATTTACAGTTTGTTGAATTTAATAAATTATTTTCAATGTCAATTTATAATCATTTTGGATACTAAGTTTTTCTCAATCAAATCCTGTCGCAGATATCAATCGACGCAACATTCATCGACTAACGATGCCTCGAAATCTTCAATCAAAACAATGGGATATCCTCACATGCCTTTAAATTCTCCTCAAGGATATTTGAAAAAGCACTCGAAGGAGACAAGAATAGGTAAAGTTCGTTTTTATATTGTTCAATTCAAAAGTCTGCAGCTTCTATAAGACACGTTTTAAGACAGGATGAGTTTTAGTATTTAAAATGCTCACTTACTAATAGTGGCTAAAAATGTTATCTGTGAAATGCGTTATAGCTGTAATTGTTTATTCTGCTTACTTATTATTTCTATGTATAGATTGGCGGTTGGAAAGGACAAAAAGATTTTGTTTGCATCAAAATTTTTTAATTAATTTCTGCCGTGTTACATTTTTACTTTCTAATACATGAAGTATATATACAAAAATAAAATACTGTACTTATCAATGAAAATCGTCTCACGGGAGAGGAGTGCACCTTCTGATTGAGGATGAAAAGCTTCTGGTAAGGTGCTTAATTCTCGCCACCATTGTGGGTACACGAAAAGGTGGGAGTCTGGCTCCTCCCATTGATGAGGGACATACTCTTTTAGGAAAGGATTGTACCGTGACCTATGATGGCTTTTAGGACTGAATCTTAGTTCCTACCAGTGTTGCTATTGCGACGGTCCGTCATTCAAGATTTTCCATGTGCCTTCCAGTGGGTCGGAAAAGCCAGTTTGTGATTATCAAAGAAAATCAATATCAATATTTGAAACCTTTTTGGAATTTGGTTTGTCTGTCTGTGAGCGCCGTAATTCAATGCACAAGCTTGAAAGACAAATTTTTGGAATATGGACATGATACCAAAAGTTTAGATTTATAACAACTTTTGGACGAAATCCGTTACAGAGAAATCTAGCGTTTGTGAACAAGACAATTCAAACTAGATAATGAACAAGACAAATAACTAGATAAGCGAAATTCTGCATAAAATTATATTATGTAGACGTGTATCTAGATCAAATTCAATGAAGGGGGGACTATCAGTTAGCCAGTTTATTCGTATGATCGTATTTTATTCAAAAATAGAATGGACTTAGACGTGTGAAATTCGATATGCCACGGTATTTGCGATAAAGTATTTGGTATCTGCGATGAAAATTTTAGACGTGTGTTAAAATTTGGAACTGAATGGTCAAAAGGAGAACCTTTAAAATTCATACACTTTTTTTTATCATTAAATTAACAAAATGCTATGTATTCCCTCCCCCTCCCATGGAGTGTTGGGAGGGGGAGGGAACTAGCTTCTTACGACTTCTCAAGACTTGCTGTGAATTTCGCGAGTTTGCTGCCTCCCTCGTCACTCTTTGTCCCTTATATGATGAAGGAAGGCAGAAGGAGAATCTAAAAGAAGGTGTATGAGAAAAGTGAGGGGAGGACGCTCCCGTCGGCGTGAGATCGAATAAATAAGCAATTCACCTTTTATTAAATTCACAATATATTAAAATTCCAAAATATGTTTTAACAGGCTTTTGTTTCATGGTGCGTTTCAAAGATTTTATGTTAAATGTTTTCGTTTTATAAAATTAAGCGGGAAATGAAAATGACACTTCATAAGAACTTAAAATCTGCATCCGTGGGGAATAATGGCATCCCTTTCATTTCAATTTAAAGTTTGTAAGTGTTCTAGAAAGGAAGCAAATTTCATTTTAGAAACAAAGTTTTATTCCACTTTGTAACTAAAGGAAAACAGTTTTATTCAAATTCGAAAAGCAACTGTAAATTTGAAATTCTATCATTTGAAAGTAACAATTCATAATGAATCAAAATACCACAACGGCAATTTCTGTTTTGGTACTGATGTAGGATGATTTTGTTTTTATGTCCAAGGCTTCTTAAAGTATTTTCCATTTTTAAGATCCTTATTTAACGCAGAAAATGGTCTTCGATTTTTATTATATATATTCATATTATTCAAAGATATAAATGATGTAAATATAACAAACATATCATTAAATACTGTGCAGAATAGCACAAATATGAAATCAGACAAAAACAATTTAAAATTACATAAAAAAAGTTTTAAAAAATGCTTTTAAAAACACTCTTTTATTTGAGCACAAAATGTTTTCACAAACTTACCGAACGGTAGCACCACTCATATAGGATCAACATTTAAGTATATAAGCTATTTGATGTTTCGAATGGCCATAAATGAATAAAAAATAACGATTGCATTTATGTAATGCATTTATTTATCCCACCCTTTTTCCATTCTTCAAACGCACACTGAATGCCATTTTTTGACAGGTCCTTTAAAGTCATTTCCGCAATTTTTCCTGCCTTTGAAAATTATTTTAAAATTATAATTCATCTTTATTGAACAGCTTGCGTTAATGTTGAAAAAGTATTCCCCATCAAAAACAATGATCAAAATTTGAATATTTGAGCATGTAAGAAAGTAAAAGGGTAAATCAATTACAAATGTTCATTTTTACTAACGTGTAATAAAATGTTATAAATGTAATAAAATTTACTAACATGTAAAAAATAAATCTTCTAATTCACTTTAGTGAGTAATAACATTATCAGAAACTTGCGTTTATAAGAAGAAAAAAATCCTAATCCCCTCTAGATATGATGAAGCCTGTGACATGTTTATGCAGAATAAAGAACGGCAGGAACACTCCCCCCATTCCTAAGCCGCACGTGATTCCTCTTACTCTGGTGCAAAATGGGAGAAGGAATTTCGTTAAAGAAAATATAGTGGACGCTGTAAAGCATCCGCCAATGATTTCAACACCGAAAGTGGTTGGCAGCAGGCGAGGGAAAGCATTCTCTCTGGATGAGTCTGGATGGGTGCCGAAATATTCTAAAAAACAGGTTTCATTCGATTATATTGTTATGTTTTCAGAAATCACAAAACGAAAAAGCGATTGTCTTAGCAATCAATAAAAATTGGAATGAGAGCAGAATATTAACTGTTAAGAAAAGCTGTAAAGTATGGCCCAGCGGCGCATAAAAATAAAGTAATCAAGGTGTAATTAAAGTAATTGGGAAGAGATAAATTGATCAACGATTTGAATTTAATTTTTATACACGAAACAATAGATGAGAGTAATGACATTCAGCACTGCTGTGGCAGAGATATGAATTCTATCACAAATTCACACAAATCACTATGTTTCATTCCAGGATTATTTGGCAAGACCTTTCTTTGTCCAGGAACATTAAGTTCCGTGACAACGAATATCTCGTGATCCACATTCACCTCTTACTAGACACTACAATATTTTAGAAATCTGGTTCTTACTAATTTTCTAATGCTCATTATTATTTATTCATCGCTTCAAAAAATTGATATTTACAGCAAAAGTGAATAAAAATAAAATTCAACTGCTTATTGAAACTTGATCATAAGAATAGTATAATTGTATGTGCAATGGGAACGTTTGGCAACTTAGTTATCGAAAAACTTTTTTGAAAATAGATACAATGGATCTCAAATAATTACAATAAGAGAAACATAAAGCTGTCAGAGACATGAATTATTATGCACTTATTTATATAATAAAAATGAATTCTAACGTTTAGATATAGGCAAATTATAAAATTTGATCTTATAATTCATTATTTCTGCATTTAAATCGTAACTATAGTTACTTCAAAATTAAAAATACCCAACTTTTTGATACTTTTGTCTTAGGAAATAGTAGATAAACATGTGATAAAATACTTTATGAAGAAATATAACAGTATATTGTAGTAAATATTAAATAGAAAAAGATGTCTGCAATACAATATTACGAAATTATGAAGAGGCACTAATTCTGCAGTCATATAATAAAGTAAATAAAGAAATATTCATTTCAGAAAATCTTTTAAAACGATTTAGAAAATATATTACACTACAATTTATACATATAAATTTAAAAAAAAATTGTTTGTTTTAAAATATGTTTTAACCTTTACATTCTTTGATGGAATCATACAAAATTTGACACACATATTCTTTCGTACAACCTAGAAGGGTTTATTGAGTCATTATAAAGTTTCTTCGACCCTCTAAAGGGAATGAATCGAGGAACAGAAAGTTTCCATCATAACTTTCGAACAAAGCACTAGATAAAAGTTTTTTTACCCCATCTTAAAATTTAAAGTATTGGGAACTCCCCACCCCATCTGAAACACGAATTCACCTTTATTAAAGAGAATGCAAGAAAGTTTTCATGAGACCAAAACTTTCTTTTAGTTTCTCCGATAGTTTTTAGTAAATACCTTGTATGTATTTGTAGGAAATGAACTTGTCACTAAATACTTAACTACTTATTTACCACTTTTTTTTGTAAAGATGTTAAATTATTAGTAACAAATAATTTACTTCCATTGAAAAAAAAATAATTAAACGACTATTACTCTTTCCTGGAGTTATTGTATTATAAGTAAGGAATTTATAATTACGCTTTTTATAAGAGAAATGTTCCACAATGCTTTACAAAATATTACAGTTTAATTTTTAAGACAAAAAAATTGTCTTTCAGTTCGCTTCTTACTGAAAAGGGAATATTAATAGACTTTTATTGCAGGATTTTGTCCAAGTACCTTCATATATCGAGAAAAACACGCAACATTTAAGACTTTCGAAAGAAGATTTCATTACCGCCGAGCATACGCAAGGGGAACTTCAAAGCCTCACCATGGAGTCGAAGCAAAAAATTTTGGAAGTATGATTCCATATTTAGAAAGCTAATGTGGTTTAAGCCTCTGACTGTCTGAAACATTTGCTAAATCAAGATTACGGTAGAGTTTCATTGCCAAGTTTGGGAAATATTTGTTGACATTTAAAATACTCTCCATACAGAGAGCGATCTCAGATAATTGTAAAATATATTGATTTCTATTTTGTATGTTGCAATTGAAATTATTTATATCGTCATATTCACGATCTATCGCTTGAGAAATTTACACTGAGGTGATAAAAGTCATAGAATAGCAATACACAAATATACAGATGGCAATTGTATCATGTAGACTGTATAAATGGGAAATGCATTGGTAGGGCTTTCATTTGTTTTCAAGGAATTCACGTGAAAAGGTTTCTAATGCGATTATAGCCTACATAAGGGGATTAAAAGCTTTGGACACGGAATGTTAATTGAGTTAGACGGATTGAACATTCTATTTAGGAACCATTAGGAAAATTCACCCTTCCGAAATCCAAAGTGTCAAGAGTATGCCGAGAATATCTAATTTCAGGTATAGCCTTCCACCATGGACAACGCAGTGGTCGGCCGCTTGTTCTTTATAACTGAGACCAGTGACGTGAGTGTAGAATTATCAGTATTAACAGATAAACTATACTGTGTGAAATAACCGCCGGAATTTTTACCGTTTTGGCAGTGCAGGGAAAATTGACTTTAATGGAAGAAGGCAGCAGGAATATGGCAGCAGAAGACCGCCTCGAGAGTACTAAAATCCCAATATCGACTCAGAGCTTCTCCTGAACTCCTGACTATATCGGTTGGAACTTTGACGACTAGAAAATTGTGGCTTGGTCATATGAGTCCTGATTGCGGTTTATAAGATCTGATGGTAGGGTTTGAGTGTGGAGCAAATCTCACTAAATCATTCACTCAAGTTGTGAAAAAAGCAATATGCAAGCTGGTGGTGACTCCATAATGATGTGGATTGATTTTATATGGAATGGACTGGGTCCTTTGGTCTAACTGAATCAATAATTGCCTAGAAATGGTAAAGTTCAGCTACTTGAATGTCGCCTGCAGCCATTCATAGATTTCCTGTCCCAAACAACGAGGAAATTTTTATGGATGACAATGTTCCATATCAATAGGCCACAATTATTCGCAGAGGGTTTAAAAAACATTCGGGACATTTCCTGGGAATGATTTGGTCACTTATAACCCCCAACATGAATCCCACTGAACATTTATGAGACATAATCGAAAGGTCAGTTCATGCTAAATATCCCGCACTAGTAACACTTTCACAATTATGTAGAGGCAGCATGGCTCAATATATCTGCAAGGGACGTCCAACGATTGTTGAGTCCGTGTCACGACAAGTTGCTGCACTTCGATGGGTAAAAGCAGGTCCAACGCGTTATTAGGAAGTATCTCATGACTTTTGTCAGTTCAGCGTATTTCGTAATGTGGTGCGAATCTATTAGATTTATTTGCTATTGATTACCATTACGGCAAACAATTTCATTGCTATACAACAAATATAATGCTAAAAATATTTTCCTGGCTTCTGTTAATAAATTAATATTTTTTATTTTAAAAACCTTAAGATTCGTTTTGTTATTTAGATTATGTTAATCATTTTGAATAATTCATATTAAAGAGAGCTTAACTAAATCATTTGTAAGGAAGTTTCACTGTCATAAACCAGGTTATTTCTCATTAGAATCCTGAAAGTTTTCCTTTTGTCCACTATATATGTGAAATCATTTTACACGTAAATCCCCCCTGGGGGGACCTTGAATTGAGGAAGAGATGATTCCAGCATGGTGGTTGGATCTCGCCACCCTAGACCGCACACGAAAATGTGGGGGTCTAGCTCCTCTCATCGATGACAGGACGTACTTTCCTAGGAAAGGGTTGTACCGTGGCCGGTGATGACCCTTCGAACTCAACCACAGTTCCGGTCCGTGTTGCTATTGCGACGGTTCGGTCATTCAGTAATTTTTATCCGTGTGCCATCGACAGAGTCGGAGTGTCAATGATATGATTTTACTCATAAACTTTTACAATATAAATTATGATAAACGGTTTACTTAACTATAGAAGAAGCATGTGGGGTCTTTTAGAATTCTTTCTTTAATTTCTTCTTTTTAGAATTTTTTTTTCAAAACCTGCAGGATATTAGGTTATATTTGGCTTGCTTGCGATTCGAAAGAAAGAAAATTTATAAAATTACATTTTATTATGCAAAAGCTATAGTCTTAAAAGAGAGGAATATTTAAAAAAAGTGGTTGAGATTAGATAAAACCGAGCAGGAAGCCGGAAGTACCAGCAACAAATTATGATCAGTGACATCCAGTTACTAATTGGCTATACAAGTCCCCGGTTTGATAGACAAATACCACAGTTATATAGCAAATACATAAGAACAAAAAATACTACAAGTATATTCATCCCATGCGTACGCTAATCTTTTAGATTCATTGTCGATTGCAGAAAATATTAACTAAGAAAAATTAAATATTATCTCATATACCACCCAACTTTGGCAAGTATCAGTACTATTAAAAATAAATATTTGTTATACAATTACACACACACACACACACACACACACACACACACACACACACACATGCGCGCGCGCGCTACTAAGAAAGATGAATATGTGTTGCCTCTGTATAGGCCAGACCGTTCGACCTAAACCTACCAAATTTAGCACATGTAGTTTTGGTGGGTAGGAATGTACATTTCAAAGCATTTTTAAAATTTTTTTATTAAATATTAAACGAAAATATTGCATTTTTCGAGCTTATTTCCGAAAATATTAGCGCTCAAGAATGAATTTTAGACCGTTTCAAAATTTAAAATATTATCTTCTCAGGATAATTATTTAATGATCGTGCGAATTTTTGCTG
>JAPMOR010048088.1:109993-136245 GCA_026543865.1 Argiope aurantia | reverse complement strand
TTGTGATAATGAAGATGAGATCTTCGAACAAGTCGTTACTTTTGCAAATTAAAGATATTATTTGTGAAAGATTTCTTACATTTTTCGGAAAGCATATTCCACAATTTTACAGTTTGTTAGAAAAGACGAATCTTTTCTAAGTACTTCGAAATTAAGTGGGAGTAGAGAGCTTGTAAACCGAAAAACAATCAGAGAAATGACTATAACAGCAGATATGATTCTGGCCATGAATTTTCTTTTCCAAATGTATCTGACAAACATAATGCAAGTTCGATGTAGAATCATGTATGCATGGTTCTATCACTAGAGACCGAGGCGATGGTTCCGCAAAACTAAAGATTAGAATGTTTTTTGAGGAAAAGTTTTTGAAGAAAACGAGCATCAAGCATTTGGTTAATAAACTCACTCAATGAGATCAATGTACGTTCACTTGACAATTATCAGATAACCAGCGAGCAACGTTTCTGCGCTATTCTCTATTATCTGGCTTGCCTTGCTCAGGTTCTGAAGCCGATATTTAAGAACAAGACTAATATAATGGTATATAATGCATTTTCAAACGAAAACAATTTGACTTGGGCGATATTTATTTTTTTCATTAACTCTGAGCTTTTTTTATTAATCATTGATTTCTATTTTATTTTTTATCATTTGCTAATGCATGTAAGATCGCTTTCTCCATAAAATCACTTACAAAGCAATTACAAAAATTCTCAAACCAATTTCCTCTGAGAATAAAAATAAAAATTTCACTAGTTAAAAATCAAAACGCGATCTACAGGGTGGCTATAAAATAACTATCCCATCCGCAACTTTTCGTAATTATTTTTTTTTTCTGCGGAATTCATCTTCCCCTGCCTCCCCCAGTCTGTACATGAAACGTGGTTTCACCTCGTTCTTTTGGATGAAGATGCCGCGAAACGGGGAAAGTTATTTTATGCAGACCCTATACATTGTGTGGGGTTAATTAGGATATATTTGTGGACAATAAATTATTGAAATTGGTTGTATAAATATGAAGTTGAGTTCTTTAAGGAAAATTACCCATGAATGAGGTTCAATATACTGCAGCCAAATAATCAAAATGGACCATAAGTAAACATATGGGAATTAATTCTCGCAATGCCGTTGCTGCATGAAAAACATAACAGCTTATTTCATCAAACATCTATGTTTTTTATCCAATACTGTGATCTGAGATCCTTTTTTCTCTCACAATAAATTCAAAATTCAAAGTTATGTAATAAATTTCAAATGTCGGTACATGTAACGCGAAAGAATAAATGGATTCCTTTGCCATCAAGTATAATTATATAAAAAAATTATTTTGAAATTCGTGATACCAAGAAGACATGAATATGTTTTTTTTGAATAGGAGGAAACAAATTGGAAAAATATTCAAAATTGAGAAATAAAGCTTATTTTTTTTCATCTTCTATAACGTTTTGTGAAACTGCAAAAAAAATGTTTAAAGAGCGATATATTAACATTTACAAATAAACTAATTTTAATTTGGCTTTCATTTTCGATACCAATTTACAAGTATCCAGAGCCCGAATCATTGTCAGAAAATTCTCCTAAAAGGGTGTAGAAGAAGTCTTGATATTTCGTCTGCAATTCGATAGTCCTTGGGTCATCCAGCAGCCGTTTCCCGAGTTGTGTGGGACAACTATAATGCAGGAAGTTGGATCGGCGAATCACGTCGTACGCTGCTTCTTTTATGATTGGCCCACATTTCTTCGAAAGATCGGCTGTAATGCAGGCGGCGCCATAGACGCTCTCTCTAGAAAACGCCAGTTTATAATAAGAAAACTTTTTTTTATATAAATTTTTCAAATGTACTTTGAAATATCCATTAGAATATATCTTTAGGAGACAAAGTAAACAAAATTAAAGGAGATTCGGACACATAGTTTGAAAAATTGAACTATGATAATATCTTAAACTTCATTCTCCTACTTTTAGTTTAATTTTATAAATTTGCTCTTTGTATTATATGGCAACGTCTAAAGAGTCTGCCTTCATAAAAGTATTTTATGTCGTTTGAAAATGGAGAGGTAAAAAGCGATCAAAGGTTTTGTTGTAATATATAATTAAAAAAAATTTTGAAAATGTATTAACATTTTAGAAAAAATATTACCGAAATAAAATCGGTCATTATTATTATTATTATGGTTTTAAAGTACCTGAAAATAGTTTTTGTAAAACAATGTATTCCGAAATTGCTGTGCAGAAAATTTAACATTTCGACAAATCTTTAATTAAAAATCCAATAAAAGGTTTTAAAAAAACTCTTTTTAGAAAGTACCTTTCACACAAGAGGCTCCTGTGCGTCAAATATAATTTCATTACATTCAACAATCTTCCCTCTGGATCGTTATATTGTATTTTACACCACGCTTATCATATCGCACATTTTACTGTTTTGCATACTACAAGCAACAGATAATTTCCTTATAAACATTATCATATTAAGAACATTATCATGTTAAATCGGAAACAATAACTTACAATTTATCAATCGCATAGATTCAGCTATTCTGTGCAGTTTTGTGAAGTATCTGTCCAGTTTATCAGCAGTTGTATTTTCAGAACGAAATTCCCCTTTGTAATTAATTTCACAACACAGATCACAAATATAATACTTAAGGGGAATTTTAATTAAATCGGTAATTAAAGCATCAGTATTAATCCAAAAAAACTCAGTGAGAGATCATTGAGCTTTAAATCTCGGCAAATATTTTAATCATTTAAATTTAAAACCTAACTACAACCAAAGACGGCAGGATGCTAATGTACGGTTTTAGATCTATGTTCATTAAAAGAATGCATATGAAAAACCGGAATCTGGACATGTATTGTTTTTCTTCATGAAGTCTGAATGAAGGTTAAGAACTTAAACACTCATCTAAATGACAGATTATAAATGGACACTCTTAAAGCAATGAAATTTATATTGGCGGAGGAGAAAAAAATTGTTCAAATATGGTCTGTAGTATATAGAATATCATGAACACATTACTGTCGATAATCATATTTATATATATAATTGCTTATTGCATTATCTGTTTTACAAATTGTCTAATTAAAAATTATTCAATTTTGGAAAACAAATGAAAGCAGCGTAGAAACAATTTTGTCGTTTTACGTTTAAAATCAATATCATACTTATTTATCATGAAGATTAATTCTTGGAGTCAGATTTAATGCTATCAGATTAACACAATTTTAATGCTGTCTTTGGAACGATAAAGTTCAGTTTTTTTAAATAATGAATTCTTACGGAAAGAATCCAGAATAAATATCTATTAATATTTGTCTATCTATATATTTATTGGCAATTTAAAGAACAAGTCACTAAGTTTAAAAATATTGTAAAAAAAAGTGTAAAAAATTCGGCACACACATAATTTGGAAAAAGTATATATTCATCACGAAATTATTTTCTTTAATTCTCATTAAAAATTAATTAACAGTTTTACACCATTTTTTTATAGTACCAATTTAGTTGACATACAAATTTTCTCTAGCTATGATAAATTTTTAACTTTATCTTTATTCACTGTAAACACTGCACGCTTTCTGTTGTGATAAAATTCAAATCCTTTTCGTTACTACTTCAAATATTTTATCTTGGGTTACTAACAAAAACATTTATTTATTTTTTGCACTTTAGGAAGAATTTTTAGAGAATTTCTTTAATAAAATTTATTAATATTTCAGTTTTATGACAATTACGACTGGTACGTAAGTTCAGAAATGAGCAAAGATTCAATTTTTTTATAATTCGTCCATTTTTAAACACTGTAATAAATTAGACATATAAAAATGTATTATTATTTTTGATCTGGAAGCTTTATTTCCTTGCAGTTATGTACGAAATTTAAAAAAATTCTCTAAAATATTAAAAAATAAATAAATACGATATTACAAAAGAGCCCTCCGATTACGAATTATTCCTTTTTATCCTAATGCCATTTATGAGCACTTTCAAAGAGCAGTTCGTTGGTTTATTTGAAGTTTGTCTATTTTCAGTTTCAGAATAAAGCTCAAAATTTGGATGATATCAGAGGGCCGAGAGAATTGGGCAAAACGAAGCGCAATGAAAAAAACTCCTGTAAGGGTGCTAAAATATTATTAATTGCATGTATGTAAGAATTCTAAATTTAAATATAATTTTCCTGGGAAGAATAAGTTGTGCAATATTCGCGGTTATGTAAGTGTCTGCCAGAGGCGGTTAGTAAATAAATAATGATTTTTTTTTACTTAATAATTATCAAAATTTTGATGTTTGTAACATAACTTAAAGTAATTTTTACTGAAATTTATGATTTCAATAAAGTTCTTTGTTAATGAGTTTATAATATGCCATCCGAATGCAAGGGGAAAGAAAAAGATTATTTTCCTTGGTCGATATCCAATGGAATGTGTTCGTGATTTCTCATATGTGCATGGAATTGTGTAATTCCGTACAAAAATTCAACCTACAAGGTCATACTTTTTTATTTTATTTCAGTGAGAGTATTCCTTAAGTAGTCAACATTCGGAATTTTAAAAGAAAAATGGAATTCATTTCACTATAAATATTGCCACCGATTGTGTTCACTGCTATTTGAGCAGGATAAAACTGTACCCAAGAAGAATTCACTTACATGATTGGTAACTATAATGATTCCATTCAAAGAATGAAAAGTTTGTAAAAGTAGCATGAGCAAACATTTAGAGACCTCAAATATTATTATTCAGTATTTTATCAAATGAAAAATAAATTCATTATTTAAAAAAAAAAAATATTTTACTTGGATTAAGTTAAAAACGATGTGATTTAATATTGAATATACACAAGCTCATTTTTATAACTTTGTGAGTAGATCAAAGCGCATACACTAACAGATGATGCCAGCTTTTGTGAAAATTGCAAGTATTATCGTTCTTTGTTTGAAACACAGTCACAAAATCTTTACGCAACAAGAAGAAAGTATCTTCAAAGACAAAATATATTCCATTTCAATTTTTTTTTTCTTTTGCGATCACGATACAAAGCTCGGAGAAACTCGGAGAAATTCCTAGATCAGCCGCAAGCCACATCGGCTTTAAAATTTTTGTCATGCATTCATTAAATTTAAAAGCTTCAGAACTTTAAAAGAGTGACATAAATAACAAACAGAAATGAATTTAAATGTATTATATAAGAAACACCTCAATAAAATGATTTTTTAATTAAAATGACTGTTAAAATGTGAGATTTTAGTGGATAAAAATAATTACTGAAGCTACTCACAAGCATTCGAGATCCATAAAAAGATCTCCTTCGTTTGGAGAATCTCGAGATTTGAACTCATGAAGTCGAGTCTGAGTTTTGTCAGAGCAGAGACTAGAATCGAAGGTTTTGTTCAAACACTTAAGATTTTCAATTATGACTGCAAGAGAAAAAATATCGAGTTATATTCAAATAGCAGGCAATTTTTTAGAAAAAGGAATTAATAAAATATTCAACTAATCATAATTATGGAGTATGTGTTTTATCAAATATTTACTCAAAATGGTATCAGGAGAATTAAAATAGACAGTAAGTCAAATCACTTACATAGATATTAATCACACTGAAAGAAATTATCCTTTAGCAATTTTATAAACAAATTATAATTAAAAATACTTTCTATTAAAATATTTAATTTATTCTGGGAATTTAAAATTTTTTCGACTGCATAAAATGTTAAAAATTTATTAGAAGATTTTTGAAATGGTATAATATAACATTTCATTTACTATCACAACAATTTCAGCATAACATATCATGCATGCCAGAATGATAAAAAAAAAGATGTCTGTAATGTTTTATGTATCACCATAAAATATCAGAAATTTATAGGCGGATTGAAATGAATTGCATAGCTAATAATGGAGAAGTCAGATCTTCCTTATATATAAATTTTAGAAGAAAAGCAACACAAATACATAAAAATATAATCAAAAATAACGAGCATATGATGTTGATGACCGATGTCGTTTTATAAAACCATATAAACATAAGTTATATGTTGTTTGATTGAGAGAGATGGTTTGGATTTTCTCATAGAAGAAAATGTTCTCAAGATTTTACAGAACAATAAACAATAAATAGAGTCGATCGGCTCTACACTTGCTCCTCCGAAAGTTGACAAGGTTTCTAACTCTGGAAAGAATTGGGAACTAGATAGCAAACAAAAATGATGGTCCAAATTTCAAATATACTGGAGGGCTACATTTATGCCTCTTTGATTTTGTTTCGTGAAAATATTTAAACTAATTATTAGTTTATAATTTATAAACTAATCAATCATATATATATATATATATATATGCAGGTATATAGATGTTCTCTAGTGTCATTTAAATAATTTTCACAAAAGCCAGGAAAAAAATTACTTATGCTCTCAACTACTAAGTTTTCGAGATGATCTGGTTGCACAGCGCTTCAAATCCTTTTCTACATCTAAAGCTTTAGCTTCTTTGTTCCTTCCGGAAATTATTTTACTTATATTTCAAACAACTAGTTAACATTTGTGTGCCATCAGTTTGTTTTTCATATGAATCGTTATGGAAATAAATAGAGTCAATCATATATTTTGAAGGAAACAATACCACAAATGCTACATTGCAATATATTGCTTTTGCAACTGGCTATGAATACATATTACATAGCTAAAGAAACAGATTTTATAATGTTATATATGTAAAAGATTGAATTGGGAGAAATACAACTCACTCGTGTTAAGTAATGATCCTTCCTCGCAAATCTCTGAATAAAAGTCGTGCAGTTTTTCGTATTCTTCATCTGAATCAAAAAATACCACAGCTTCACAGGTCACTTGGAATCGTTTTAAACATTCGATGTAATTCGGCAGATCCCTGAAAAAGATTTAAACCTGAAATTCGTCACATTTAAGTGAATCTCTACTGTAAGTGAACGTCATTGTAGATTACTCTTTTTTAAAAAATAGGTGTAAGGCATAGACTGACTACTCCGACCCACCCAAAGGCATGCCTAAAAACTTCAATGACGGACCGCCTCAACAACAACATTGACGGGAACTGTGGTTGATTCCTAAGGACCATCACCCGTCCCGGAACAACCCTTCCCTAAGGAAGGACGTCCCGTCATCGATGGGAGGTAGCCAATTGCCACCTTTTCACATACCCACAAGGGTGGCGAACCAACCACCATGCCAGAAGCTTAAAAATAGTGCAAGGATTATTTTCATCAAATAAAACTTTACAACTTTTAGAAGAGTAGTGGATTTGATTCCATGCAAAGTTTCTTCCTATTTATTTGGGACAAACACAGAGGGCGGGTAGTAGCCATCAAGCGGATCAAAACTCTATAAGGGAACATCATTGATATGAGATGTAATAAGCATATTCATTAATTTTTTTCCTTTTTAGCAGACATTAATGCCAATTAATCACTTTTAGACTTCCTAACTGGCTAGTGAACTTCTTGAGTAGCAGGAATATTTTCATAATGCTAATGCGTAAGATAAAATACATTTTTTCAATAAAAGCTTCTTTATGCCGTTTTTTTTTTTTTGTTGTAAAAAAATTTAACATTGATTTATGCTGGAACGAAGTGAATCAATCCTGTCTACGAATTTTCTTTATTTATCGTATTATATGTGACGATGCAATCTCTCCCTAATAAAATTTAAGGGAATTTGAGAAGAAGGTTTAAGTTATTGATATATAATAATAGTTTTATGTTATTTTGAAGAATCGTAATTTTACCAAGGGTGAATTAAAATGTTCTTTTTTTCGTTAAATAATTAAACACAAGAAATGGGTCATAAATGGGCTTCTTTCAAAATTTTATTGAATCCACAAGTATCTTTGATTAAAAAGCTATGAGAAGTGTACAAATATATTTGAATAGTTTGAAACTTTTGAACCTAATGGTTCAAAAGTTCATAATGCCCAATATCCGCCCAGTCTTGAACCTGAAACTCTGCGGTTCCGAGGCCGAGACCTTGCCACCAGGACATCGCAGCCCCCATTAAAATAATAGAAAGAATATAATTTTTAAAAATTGAAAGAGTTGGTACGAAAGTGAAGGGAATAAATAATATTAATCCCTTTTCCAAATTTCTTTAAATTTGCGAGTTCGGTTTTACCTAAAAAATAAACAAATTTTTAACGAAGGAAAACTCTTGAAATTCATTCATTCATTCATTCAGAATTTGAAATTGTAAATATTACATCGACAGTCACCACTGAAACATGACTTGCATTCAATGGTGAAAGTTTAATTGCCGCGATGGGCTGTTGGCTAGGGCTTGGCTTCGTAATCGGAGGTTTCAGGTTCCCTCCGAAGAATTGCCCTGTAAGAGGGTCTGCTGCACGTTTATTGCATCGAGGCGAAACGTCATTACAATGGTGTGGTGTGGAATCTTGGAGAAAGGGGTGCAAGCACAGGTGTTGTCCTCGTCATTAGACCGTGGTTCAAAATTACGAAGTCCGTCCTAAAAAAGACCCAGTGTTGCTTTAAAAATGGAGTTTTAATATAACTAAATAAAAAAATTAAAACCCTGATTGCTAAATTGCTAAGGATTTGTTTTCCATGAAAATTGTTGAGCATTCAATAAATTATAAGCATTTTTTAAATAAAATTTTATATTTTATAAGTATTTAAAAATTAATGCAATGTTATTCAATAATATTAGACTCTGTAATCTCACTGGATGACATTGCGTTGTAATTACTTTGTTTTTTTTATATTTAGTTAATTGCTTCCTGCAGTTTACTTTGCCAGGAAGTGTACTAAAATTATTGGAAAGAATTTTGGTATTACAGTTCTAGATAGAAAATTTAACAAAAAAAAAATCAACTTCGACAGTATAAGATATTGAATATTTCCTTTATAAGGGGAGAGAGATAGAGAGAAGTTAAACGTTTTCCAAAAAAATACTCACGGACACAGTTTACTATATTCCAAAACGGTCTGTGGAATCATGTGAAAGAGCTTTGGATGAGAACAAAACTCAAAAGGATTCTGAGAGCATTCTGTTTCTCCCAAAGTAGCTAAAATAAATCATATCATTCAAGTATTAATTTTTTAAAATAAGTATTAAAATATAATGTTTTGATGCTTATAAATATGTTTCTAAATCTCTAATTGTTTATTATAAAAATAGTTTATTTGAAGACTAGTTCAAAGGAGTAAAAAAAGTTTAAAAAATTCTTGTATTTCACACATCTTAAGTACCACTTTATACACATATCTCACAATTTTATCTAACCATATTTATCAAGGAAGGATTTTGGAATTCCTTTTTTTTATTTTCCAAATTCTAGAATTCCAGAAATTTTAATATTTTTGAGCATGGGTTTCAGTTTATAAATATTCATTCCTTGCAGAAAGCGGTAAATTTAAGAAAATTTCGTTTACAAATTTTTTTTATTATTTATCATTCCATATTCTTTATCATACCATTTAATTCATCATTCCAATAAGGAATGATGAATTAAAAATTAAAAAGTGGAGAATAACAGAAGTAAAAAATTCTGCAATTTAACACATTAATGAAAGATATTAAGAATAATTTGTACCAAATGTCTCAATTATTTATGAAGTAATAAATATTCAAATACTAATGTCACAATATTTAAAATATCTTGTCCTATTGAGGACGTGACAGTTAAATATTTCATTGAATTCTATTGCAAAATTGCGAAAAATAGTGAAACCGCAAGCTTTATCTTTAGTGCGATTTACGAAATACCACGCAGTTCCAAAGTTTTGATAAATGATGAGATGCAACCATCATTAAATGATAAAACTTATTCTTTTAATAAAATTTATAACTAATGGTGGTGATTTCGAAAATTTTCAAAGGGTAACAAAATAATAAAAAAAAATCATTTTTAACTAATCACTCTAAACAACTGTTTTGTTTCTTTTTTAATGTTTTTACATTTCTTAAAAAAATATAAATTATTAGGAAATTAGTATTTATCCGATGTTTTTAGTTTAATTTACATATAAAAATGATCACAAATTTGACGTAATAAAAAAATTCGCCTAAAAAGGGAATAGAAACGATTACATTTCTAGGACCAAGAAGGGATAAAAAGTAAATTTATTCGAAATAGGAGAGACAGAAGCTAGTTGTTATACTTTTTCTAAAGAAATTTCCTGAAAAAAACTATTTGAAGTATTTTTTTCATGAAACATACTTTCTTTAAAGAGCGTTTCGCAAAAGTGCTTTAATCTTCTTAAGTACTTTCGTAAAAAGTACTTTATTCTTATTCTTTAAAATTAGTTCGTAAAAATGCCTCTATATATTAATAAACCATAATTTTTAAACGATCAGACAACGGTAATTCAGCAGTGTTAACAGTTTTATATACTTTTTTTTTATATCGCAATAATTTATCTTACAATGAGGTATGTTGTTAAAATACATGGGGTAATTTGTTACATATAATGTTAGCAAAAAAAAAAAAAAAAAAAAAAAAAAACAGATGTAATATCTTTATGCTTTTATTATTTTATAGGCTGTGTCGAACAACAGCAGATCAATGAACCTTATTCATAATGCATTTGATTCCATAAATTATTACGATATATTACTGTGAATGCTCTGTGGTCATGGGCCTGTTCCAATCAATTGCGAAACTGAAACATGCTTTCATGTTAATATTCGCTCAGGAAATTCAAAGCAGTATAAATTTCCATCCTCTTTATCCTAAAAAGTCTGTGAAAAAGCCCTCTCTCTTCATTTACTTGTCTAAATTGATGATTTTTTTAAAGGGGCTCGGTATTTTCTTATTGGTGGTTATGCTAAAATGAAACTCATTATCGGATTCTGTTTTGTTAATTTTCAGGAAATTGCCTTTTTTCTATAGGCTGACATGACACTCTCTTCCCTCTTGTCTAGTAGAGAAACTTATTTCTAAGGGAGGACTCGTTTTTGCAGCCGAAGGATTTTCTTCTGACATGAAAGGATCTCCTGTTTTTGCATCGCTGCTTAGCACATCTTCGGGAGCATTTCGTCCTGAATCAAAACTGCTCACTATAAGTGATCATTTGCGGCCGATGTCAATAAATTTACATCAGAAAAATGTACTAATAGATTTCAATTGCAAGGGAGCTGCCATAATCTTTTACGAATCTTTTAGAATTTGATAGATCCTATTTCAAGGTAGAAGAAATATGGGATCTGAGTCTTTTCAGGCTTATTTTTCATCCAAGAATCAATGAGATTACTTGACGAAACATAGACCAGTTGCAACCTTTGTCATGTGACTTTGTCAAGTAGACTTTTATGTTTTTTGGAAAAAGAATCTCTTTTCATTTTTTGACAAAATCCAATGTTAGTAAACCTAGATAACACCGATGATTGTCCATAACAAGTATGACAGATCTTTCTTTAGTGGCCTTGGTATATTTTATAAAAAAATCTCTGGAAGTTTAAAAAATATTCCCCAAATATTTACTCAAATTTTTTCTCTGAATTTACGCTTCTTTTAGATGTATTCGATTGGAAGTAATATCCCATTTTTTTCCTTGACAAAAAAAGAAAGAAAAAAGTAGGAACTGAATTGACATTAGCTTTTACGGTAAGAGCCGTTTTTAACAATCTGCCTTCCTTTGTTAATTTTACTACTCTGTTTTGTTTAACGCATTTTCTGACACTTTTAAAGCTTCTAACATTTGTCAATGTAGCTTCGTCATATTTGTAAATATCGCGACACTTGATTTATAATTTATTAAATACTATGCTTGTTAAAGTTCTTAGCTTTTGCCAGGCTATCTGCCTGCCGAGACTGGGTAAGATTTGCACTTAATTCTTCAGAAAAGCTGACGGTCAGTCATTTCAAAAGCTTTCACATTCAGTCTAATTCTATTGGATTTTCATTTGATTTTTTAATTGCATACTGATTCACAAAAGTTATCAGAAAGGCCATCATCTGTTTTCAAAACGCTCTCAATGTGTTATTTAAACACAATTTCTTTTTTATCAGGAAAAATTTTCCTAGATTATTTTAAGCACAACAATAGGTACAATTGATTTCTATATCTAAAATAAAAATGATTCAGTAATGTAATTTATAAGGAGCATTTCCAGAAAATAATTAAAAAATTAATAAAATTTATTTATATTGTTAAATTATTAAATTAATAAAATTTTATTACCTAAAATTAGAAAATGATGTTGATAAGAATTACAAGTAGTTTTCATTTTACAGCAGATCTCTGAAATGTCACGAAATTCATTCCGTATTAACTAGTGGCGTTTCGAAACGAACCATCATTCGTGACATTTTCCGTAAGTTCCAGAAATATTTATTGTGCGTATGTATTCCTATCAGTCTTTTTTAATAGTTTCTCATATGAAATTTAAAAAGTAATAAAATTAAAATTTACTCGGGGAAAGTTGTTTCATAGTAATAACCGGCCCAAACAGAAAAAGTTGCCCCTTGTGGCGCCATTTATATATTGATACGTGTTATTGATATAATTCAGTTGCATACAGCTTTTAAATGTGAAATCATTCATCAGTAATACTGACTTTCTTGTGGTATTAATTTTTCAAAGATATTTCAGAGTTCCGACGTAAATAAAATAAAAAAATTAAAGAAACTTGTAAATAACTGCATAATTAATGCTTTCACAGATATTTATATGATTTTTTTATTCTAATAACCATGGGCCGTCCAAAAATTGTTACACGCGAATGAGATCTACCATTCATCGAGAGAAAAAGAATTTTAACTGCAGGGTAAGGTGGATTTTAACTGCAGGTTGTCCAAAAACAATTATGGAAGCCCCACGAATGAGACCTACCATTTATCGAGAGGAAAGTGAATTTTAACTGCAGGAAGTCCAAAACCGGTTATGGAAACCTTACGAATGATATCTACGATTCATCGAGAGTAAAGTGAATTTTAACTGCAGGTTGTTCAAAAACTGTTATGTAAACCCCACGAATGAGATCTACCATTTATCGAGACGAAAGTGAATTTTAACTGCTGAAATTTCAAAAAAGTTATGGAAGCCCCACGAATGAGATCTACGATTTATCGAGAGGAAAGTGAATTTTAACTGCAGGCAGTCCAAAAACTGTTATGGAAGCCCCCCAAATGAGATCTACGATTCATCGAGAAGAAAGTGAATTTTAACTGTTGACAGTCCAAAAACAGTTATGGAAAACTCACGAATGAGATCTACGATTCATCGACAGGAACGTGAATTTTAATTGCTGACAGTCCAAAAACAGTTATGGAAGCCCCACGAATGAGATCTACCATTCATCGAGAAGAAAGTGAATTTCAACGTGCGGTTAGTTTAAAATTCGAATGTAACTTGGCCCGTATATTAACTTGTAAAGGTCTCTCTTGTCATATTGTTTCATCTGCCTTTTCTTCTTTGAACTTGGAAACAGCGGATATGCTCTCCCCAAAACTTTCTCGCACACTCTCTAACAAAGTTGTTTTCCCCTTTCCCATCGTAAAATTGTGGATCTTGGAGAAGGCAGTGAACGCCACTCAGATTTTTATTTCCATATATGAGAACTGTGTGCTCTGTATCGGTGGTTGTATATTAACTACATGCCGAACAATAATTGAGAAAGGTTGTTCTTTGAAATGAATCTAGCGTTTCTACAGAATCGATCATGCAAGCTTTAGCGATTTATCCTAGACATGCATTTAATAAACACAAATACAAATAAATATGTATTTTTGATGCCTTTATTGCGGCCGATTGAAAACAAAATCATGGCGTAGAAAAAAAAATAATAAACTGTAGCTACAAGAAAAATACCAAATCTCATTTACTTAAATTCTTATATTTTTATTTTATCGTATTTCCATGTTCACAAGGGTGCAATCCGACAGACTGATTGGACTTTAAAGAATTCGATTACAAATTTGATACAGTTCTATATTATAGAAATTAAATCTGTGGATAAAACTTTATCCATCTACCTTAGTTTCATAATTTCATCCGTCTAGTTCTTGTAGTTATTACACTTGTTCATTCGGAATGGATTTCGTGCAAAATTTGGCAAAGATTTACATACTTGGTATAAAGATCATACACCAAAATTGTATTAGTCTAGTTCAAAGCGATTTATCGTTTCATAGACAGGCACAGTTCCAAAAATGTGTTTTTTGGATTCAGAAAAGTTTAAAATGTGGAATTACGAATTTTTTGAAAGCAATTAAAAGGCAGTGGCAAATGATGTGGAATAAATAAAAATATAATTGAATGTTTATTTTGTTTAAATCGTACATTTCTCAAGTGCAATTTTGGAATATATAATACAAAACTTATTGACCTCATATTAAAAAAATAGCTTTCCTGTGGCGACATTTTTATATCATTTTACTAATTTTACGAATAATAATTATTCGACATTTTACGAATAATTATTTTTCTGATTTTTTTAAAATGCAATTATAAGAAGTTAATGCAATTTGCATTAATTCTTTTTTATTTTTTTTTATTTTTGTCGAAATGTTAAGTCTATCCACTATTTTATCTTTTCAATCACTGGAGACCTTTTGCATATCATAAGTTTTAATTATACTGATTTATAGCTTGAGTCCTTAAAATTGATTTCATTTTACCTTGTAAGCTTGTCAGTTTTCATTACATTATTAATATATTTTGGCTACCAAATCATATTTTTAAAATGTTTCAATGTATCTTTCTTTCTAGCTCTGCATTTTTGGTATCAGTTTAATTTCGTTATATTTTAAATTCGGAATTTTTCTGTTAACCATTACTTTCATATCATAAGGGTTTAAAGTTCATATTCTGGATTTTGAATGCTTCATTAAATATTGTATTAAAATTTTAAAAATAAATGTAATATTTTAGTTAAGATAATTAATCCCTAAGTTAATATCCTCAGAATGTTAGTACGAGCCTAAAAACTTTAAGCTTTGCAAAAGGCTCATTTCTAGTACTCCAACCAAGCATAAATGTGCCAAACGTTGACTAAAAATACCATTTATCCTAAATTTTTAGAGTAGAAATAAATTAAATATTATTGATTTGAACCCTAAAGGCTTTTAACTGGCTGAATATAAGACTGTTCCACATAAAAATATATATGCTCTGCTGTTTATTGCATACTTAACAGGCAACTTACAAAAGTTTCAAATTGTTACTTACTGAAAAAGAAACTGGCGTAGGGACGCGCAGTTACGTACATCCGTATTCATATATCTGTACTTAATCGCTAGTTCTGTACATAGTATTTTGAAGTATTTTAAAAATTGCCTATCCTTCAGAAAAGAAAAAAAAAGTCATATGGTTTATATTTTCGTTTGTGTGCGTACAAATATATTTAGATAAAAAATGGCATATTTTATTGGAAGAAAATTTTAATTCTACGAATTAATGTTCACCAGTGAAGAATTTTCACTATTTAATATTAGTTTTATTTTTAACCGTATACTCACTTTATTTTAAACTTCAAAATTAAACCTAAATCAAATAAATGTTGAACATTTAATGAAGCTGTTATGATAAGAATGTATGTAAAAATATATTAAAATTTACCTTTAACCAAAAGAAAAAATGGTAGGATGATGCTCCACATCATGTAAAGTTCCTTACAATGCTAAACAGAATTCGTACCAAGTGTTCTTAGCATATAAATCCGGATAAATGAGCTGTTTTCTTTTTATTTTGCTTCCGTTTCCGGATTTCCGTCCAATTATTGATAGCATTGTTTAGATAAACACATGCATTAACACTTCTAAACTTTAAGGGTAAGGATACATCAGTTGAAAGGCAAAGGCTGGATTTTTGCATTCATACATGTAGTAATCTGCGATTTTGAGCTAAACAAATCATTCGAAATTATTTTATCTGGAATTTCCTCTTTTATTAAAAATAGGATAAATGTCGAGATAGAAAAAATTGGTTTCAAATCTAAAAAAATAAAAAAAATTTCATAAATAACCAATGTTGCATAGGTTTGCACGTAAATATTGTTGATTGAATTGACACTTGAATACTTATTGGAACTATACTTATACAATAATTATTTGAATACTTACTGGAAATATACTTATACTATACTTATGTTGAAAGAGAGTGTGAATGAATGGGAAGTTAATGCTTAAAGTAAATGAATAATAACATACATTTTTGTTCAATGAAAAAATCGTGGTAGAAGTTTTATGAAATATATTTTTAAATAATTAAATAAATGCCTTTTGTTTTAAATTATAGATGCATTTTATTTGTTTCCCCTAACAGTTTACTTTTCATTGGGATATTTGTTATCAATGAACATGGGAAGAAAACATTTTGGAAAAAGTTGTAAAATTATTAAGGAGTTTTCCTGAATACGTAATAACTCGTATCTTTTACAAGTCTTCTCTTTCTTTTGTGGTTTAAAAAATAAAACGACCATTTTATACGCGAAATGGTCGAATAATTTGAATATATGGCAATTTTAAGTGCTAAAGTAGTCAATATTTTAGTTTTTCAACTGCGGCGCTGTTGGCTTTAACGATGGCATCGATAAATTTCAATTCAAAACATTGTATTAGCTGTTTCAAAGACAGCAATAATATTTAAGGCATGCTGGAATAAGGATTAATTGGCAAAATGCAATTTTGAATATATTTGAAGATTTTTCAAAATCTTATGCATGCATTTTAGCATTAACAAAATTCACATCTCTTCAGAAGTAAAAACTTTCAGATGCTAATCTAAATTTAATCAGTGAAATTAGTTATTTTTTTAATATAAACTATATGCTATCATTGGAGAAATTCTATACATTCAATTAAAATTAATAACAATTCCTTGGCATGAACGAAAATTCAGGGCTGTTTCTGTTGATGTAAGGCATTTGGTCGCTTTAATTATGTGACAGCTCAACCAGCTAATAGATTACTGATTAAATATAACTGCATAAATTACCTTTTAAGTAATATTTTTGCACACAAATTTTATTTTTAATTCATATTGCCACGAAATAAAAACATTTTGAAATTTGGTTTTAAGAAACTTGAGCAAAATACAGCAAATATTGTATTTTAATGTATGCATTTTATTTCACCTTTCGCTTCCTTTTTTTAATACTTGTTCTCGTTATAACAATATATTTAAGTATATAACCTGAAAGACTTGAAGAGAACAGTGGCTCTGTCATCTTAAAAACCGATGGTCAATGTCGGTTTTTACTAAGGATTAATGTCTCTTTAATCCTTACTCCTTGAAGATAGCTAAGAGTGCACGAAACCATTGACAACTGGTTAAAAAATGGACAATCAAATTATAACAGAGTGATTAGAGATCATTCTCAAATTAGGATTAACTAAGATTTACTCTATAAGATCACTGTTCTAAAATATTTTATAAAACTATTTTTAAATTCATATCAGCTTGTGTCTTTTGCCGGGCTTTCCTCTCTAACGAAGTATCAAATAGACGTTCATGTCAGACACTCAGTGCTTTTGTCACGAAACGAAAGCTTGAACGTTCAATGCTTTTGCGTCACGGAACCGGGGTTCAAACGTTCCTTGCTTTGAAATAGCTTTTAAACTGCTTCATTATAAACTTTATGACCTTTGATGGGGGTTCTGCTCATAAATGTATCGAAGGGAACTTTCCTCAAATATCAGATATAAAATATTTACATAAACAGAAGATTTAAATCCAGGCTGAAACCTACCACCAGTTCCGCTAAAAGGAACCATTAACTGAAAAGCCAAATAGCTTCCTGCATTAGGATTTATTTTTTACTTTTCGCATTCTTTGGTGGAAAGAATTAATATTGTATAAAATTAATAATGCACTCGATGTTAAAATTCACGATTGTATTCATAAACAATTGCTTGAAAACAACTTATATATTTTCTTTATCGTTATTTTTTTTGAACTACAAATAATTCACAACTAGGAAACTATTGTAAAATTAAACTTTTAAAATGATGTATTTTTTAAAAATTGAGAAATGTGTGTAAAAGCAGCTAAAAAAGTTTGCCTTACGCTAACAACCATAGGCAATATTATATTCTAAATACAAGTAAATCCTTGCAGGAATATATTTTCCATGACAACTATCTGCGCTATGCTCAAAAATATTTCTTGTATTTGTGATATAGCTTAACAAAGTTACTAAATTTTCACAAAAAATGCTTTACACTTAAAAAATTTAAAAACATACTTAGATTCAATATTGTCTTTAGTTTTTATGGGAAAACATCAAATATTCAATAACGCAATTTCAGATAATACAAAAAAATTTCAGAATTAAAAAAAATAGGAACACAAAATAGCTTTCTTCAAAAAAGTGCGTTTTACACGAAACACATTTTAGTTTTGATAAAACACAAAAGTTCATTGTGATTTAGTAATAAAATAGTAGTAACTTCATTCGGAATTCACAAAGAGTAAAATAGCTTTAGTAAACAGGCTATAATTCTTTAAAAATATTTTATAATTTCATCGAAAGCTCCAGTTTTCTACCATTTGGATATCTTTAATGTAGTAATTCATGTTCTAACAGTCTTTAATCTAAAAAATAATTTCCGCTATTTATTAACCATTTTCTCAAGTGTTTTGAGTCAACAAAATAGGTTTGCTGCAAATGAAGAGAAGATTATCCTGTGTACATGACGCACCCATTGTTGCATGTTTTTCATTTTATGCTCATTTTTTGTGTCTCTAATCACTTAGAAGACAGTTTGGGTCGTTAGAAAACAGTTTGAATCATTAAGAAACATTTTAAATGTTTAATCATGATTCATTAAAAAAATTACAGTTATAACTCGCTAAACGAGCACCTCTCATAGTAAGTGATACACATAACGAGAAAAAAATGTTAAAAAAATGAGCCGTTTAACGAAAGATGTTTTACAGAACAAATAACGAAAAGGCATTGTGATGTCACAAGTTGGGCTGACCAATATGTTGGCTGTCAATCCGTGTGGAGAGCTTATTTGAAGAGCGCTCGCATAACTGCATGGTAGTCGATTCGGCCGGGTACTTCTGATGAACTCGATTCCGAAAAGTTTGAATAATTGCTGTAGAGCCTTAATTGATTAAATAGTGGCATTATGTCGCAAGAGATGAGCAGCAATAGCATCAATGAGTTGTTGAGGGAATTTGATCGAAAACCAGAATTTAGGTGTAATATTCATATTATATGTGTTTAATTTGTTCCATTTTCGAATTAGCGCCTTGAAAAATGGAAATCAAATAGTGACTTTTTTTCAGGGATATCTAGAAAAACGCATCGATTCTTCACAATTTTGAGGTACGTTTTTTTTTCCTCACTAATTTAGGTTTGTCAGAATATTTTCTCTTTACATATTTAATAAACAACTAAAAAAAATGGACAGATCGATCATTTTTCCGTCAGCTGATAATGTCCGGGAAAACTCGGAAATGTAAAAATTAATTTAAGATACAAGATCATATTATTTAAATCACGTCAAGAAACAATGCGTAGAAAATCCCAAATATCGTCTGGTTCTTTTCAGCGGAGAGCAAGCAATGTCCCGAAACGGCAACAACTGAGCCGATACTGCTATCCCTCCAATATCCGTGAAGATGCGAGCAAAATCCGCTTCCCTCGCAAAATGTCGGCTTTTCAGTATTTACATAAAAGCAATATAAAATTTCCACTGAAAGCGGGGAAAGCCAGACATGTGTAACCGTCCTCGGACATGCTCAGTTCCGCAGAAACGGATTCTCCTCCATAAGATGCTTAGTAATCAATCCTCAAGGCGATCATTGACTGCGCTGTGTGCATAAATCACACTAATGTGTTATGCTCAAGAAAACATCGAATAAAAAAAAATATCAATAAAGAAGCATCGTTACAATGGGAGATTTTTTTTTTCCTGAGGCAAAAGAAATTTGATCTTTGCGATATGGGAAATCTAGTTTAATGTCTAACATTAAACATATTAAGACTTCATTTAATACGATTATATATATAAAAATATATATTATATATATAAATATATATATTACTCGTAACTGAAGACGAGAGTCAAAATGACTCCGAGTTGCTCATTAGCTCTGATTACCACGGGGTATTTTTGTACTTGAGTACAATCATCTCCTCAGTACCTTCAAGTTTCTCTTTATGTTGGCAAAAGTCTATGAACACGTGCGTATAACCGAATTATTCTTTTGGTTGTTATTTATGGAGTCATCGACTCCATGCCTCTGAAACTGCTTTTAATTTGAATAATGCAAAAAGAATAAAGATAAATCCTTAAAATAATAATTTAAAATATTGTATTCTTCATTTTTGTTTGTTAAATTCTAACAGTTTGTTAATTCTTAACATTAGTGTCATTCCATAATACCTAAAAGAAGTAAATACTCATTAAAAATAGCTTAGGTTTTTTTTTATCTTTCCGACATTTAACATTTTTAATATTAATATTTTTGGTAACCACATTATTACCAGAATATATTGTGCTCCTAAAATAAATCCCAATGTTGTTTACAAAACACAAAATAATAATAATAACCATGACGTCGCTTTGACTCCATGTCTGTGACCACATGAGGAAATCCATGTCTCCATTTACGGAATATACATTAACTCCAACTGTTTCATAAATCACTCTTCTGACTCTCCGACCCGCCCGATGGCACAAGGGTAATAAATACGGAATGACCGAACCTCCACAAGAGCAGCAGTGGCGGGAGCTGTGGTTGATTCCTAAGGGCCATCACCGGCCACGGTACAACCCTTCCCGAAGGAAATACGTCCCGTCATCGATGGGAGGAGCCAGATCCCCCACCTTTTTGTGGCGAGAAGCAACCACCATTGCGGAAGCATCTCATCCTCATTTCGAGGTGCCCCCCGGGGTACCATCGGTTTCATAAATAATATTGATAAACAACTTTATTATATAATAATTTTTTTATCTATTATTATTAAATAAAAAGGTTTTTAACAAAGGAATTTATGGCAACACCTAAATCTAAATAAGTCGGCGCTGTCATCTATTCATATTCATCACATGAAATCTATTCAAAAGAGAAAAGGCTTAAGATCGAGCAAAGAGAGAGCAACGATTAGAAAAATATTAAAACAACGATTGAGAAAAACAATAAAAAGAATCACTGCCTTTTTATAATGCTAGGTCAACGTGAAATTTCTCACTAAAATTGCATTTGAAAAATACAGATATTTTTAACTGATGAAAAGTCTCTGATATTTGAGGCAATAAATGAAATGGTTTTGATTTTCAAAGCGACAATAGAATGTTAATAGTCATTTTTAGAATTAATTTTAAAATTTATTACGATGAAAGAAAAACTATGTGACAATGAAATTTATACCATTGAAGATAACGTTATAAAATTGAAATGATGACAAATTAATTTTTACGCCATAATAATTTTGGAAGTTATCTCCAAAACAATCAATACTTTGAGAAATTTGCAGATTTCTAAAAGTTTCTGATTAAGATTTTGAATACATCTCTCCAAGACGCGCATTTCAGCACACTTGTTCCGTAGAATCCCCGCAAAAAGAGAGAAATACGTTCTTTTTCATGTTAAGTGGATATGTAGTATATTTTACTCACATCAACGCTCTTTTCAAACTGTGATTCTGGTACGCAAGTGCTATTAACTTGAAACGAACGACGAAATCAAAAGGTGTTTTCGCTTTATCGTTTATAAAATACACAAAGAAAAAGTTTTGAAATCATACAAAATCCCTCTTCAAGAGTTTAATTAACCACAAAAATATATTAACAAATTACGCTTCTTTGCAAATATATGATTCATGAATGAAAATTAAATTTAAATAAAGAAAATGATTAAAAATAATTGAATTTGAAAAAAAAGGCCCCAAAAAGCCATATTCTAAGATTATTCTGAAATTTGCTACTAGAAAGTCATGAATTTATTCGCACTGGAATTAGTTATATTTAATGACGAGTAAAAGAATAAAATTATCTGTATTTAATAACAGGATGAGCAGAAGATTAATATAAATAAAATGTGTACATGCATCTCATTTACGTATAAGGAAATAAAGTTTAAAAAGAAACTAAAGAAACAAGAGTTTAAAAACTTTGAATCAAATAAAACGTGTTTTCTCTTCTGCTAATATTTGGGGGAAAAAGGAGAACAAATATATTTTATTAAATTCATACACATGCTATTTTTATATCTCGCATAAAAAAAAGGAAAATGATTTTCATATCAAAATCCTTTCAGTTCTTTTTATCGAGTAAAAAGAAACAGGAAGCTTTAGCATTTGAGAGATGCATAAACCTGTAATTTTTTTTATATGTTTGAGTTCAATAACCGATAGTTTGTAAAATAAAGTTTGAATCCTCCTTTTTCACTTCATCCTCTTTCGTGCATTGTAAAGAAGAGAAAACAAGATTAGGATAAAGGAGAAGAAAAAATGCAAGTTGAATAAGAAGAGAATCCACTCGCGAAATATGTTCCTGTTCTCTTCGAAGAGAGATAAAAGTGCATTCAAAGAAAAAATGTTTTTACATTTCAGCTTACTTCTTATAAAATATTTTAAGCATACGAAATTTCAAAAACACAGCTCCAAGAATAAAGTCCATTTCTTTAAGATAATATTAAATTATTAAAAACTAAATATGTTGTTTCCTATATATAGTAATTTTTTTAACGAAGTCTCTGATAGGCTATAAGACGCGTCTTGCAAATTTCTATGCAATTTGATTTAATTATTTAATTAAACTATTATCGAATTATATTAAAATAATATCTAATTTTTCCCTTCTCAGATTGTTAAATGCATTGAAACCTCTCGTATCCTAAAACTTTAGAACTCCATCCGTATTGAAAAAGAAATTTTTTTCCGGTTAAATGAATATTTAATTCCAAAACTTGCTTGTTTTTTTTTTTTTTTTTTTTTTTTTTACATTTTCGTAAAAAATCAATCGGTTATGTTTTTCCGTGCATTTACCACAATTAAAAAAAAGTATTGAAAATCGTAGCGATTGTTGAGTCTTTTCGACTCAGATCGATCTTCATTCCAGATGACAAGTATATATTTTTCAAATAAATAAATAAACTGAAGAGCGCATTTAAAGTATAATCAATACGATTAACTTTATTGAGTAGCAGGAAATATTGAAAGCCTTAAGATGAATCATTTCTAAAGAAAGTACTAAATAATTTTATTTTTATTAAACACAGTTAGATGCTTTGTGTATAAAAGGGCTGTTCTTTCCTTCTAAAGGGATGGTCGAAAGTGAGGAGAAATCTCTTTGATATCTGAACTCCTCTCTCAGCATGATTTATGAAAATTAATAAGTTTTTGGAGGCGGAGCCTGAGTGCTTATTAAGATGTCTAGATTAGCAGACTTAACGGCGCCGTTAGTATTCCGAGTTCATCAATGCATCCGGGATGGAAGGCGGCCAGCCCGCTTCTTTCATCTCTCGAGAAGAGATAGGTTCGACGTCCTCCCTCAATTCTAAACCCCGCAAGAGAAAACAAGAATAGTTATGGTCACCCCATTGTTTAAATATTTAACTTCTTTACTCCTTCTAAGATTTAATTAATGATGCTTTATGAATTTGGATTGAGCGAATGTTTATGAATTTTTAGTAATTTTGTATCGAATTATCATCAGTATGAATAATTTAATTACACTGTTTGAACATGGAAAATTCATCTGTTTGTATCTATAAGCGCAAAGTCTTCTTCCATTATTTTTAAGATATCCGACTGTGTTCGGAGACTCTTTCCTGAACAATGACTTATATATTTCCTTTAATGTTATATTTTTTTAACTGAATATGTTTCGAAACTAAAAAATATTGTAAAATTAAGCTTTCAAAATATTACTTTTGTAAAGTAGAAAAATTTGACGAAGATAACTAACTTGTACTTAGTTACAATTTAGCCATAGATAAAATTATATTTTAAATATACATAAATACTTGCAGGAGTACATTTTAAGGACAGTAACTTGTGTTGTGCTCTAAAGATTTTTTTTTTTGTATTTTGTATTTTGGAACAATTGATTGAAATATAACAGATCAAATATATTGAAAACTTTTTATTTACACTTATAAACATTATTTGTAACTTTTATTTAATATCACTCTTAGATTTTCGAGGGGACGTCAAACATATTACAGAAAGCAAATTTCATAACCATATTTGTATAATTATTTTCAAAAATCATTTTTATTGTTGACGCTTTTCTTTCATTGTTTCAACTGTAGCTTTATTTACAATTCACATAGAATAAAATACAAGATAATTTTAGAAAGAAAATAAGAGTTTAACAACTACAAAACAGCTTATTTACTGCAAAATTAAATTATAAAAAATTTTAGTAATTTCATCGAAAACAAGGATTTTAAACCAATTGGATACTTTAAAATCTGTATTTTGTTTCTTTCTATCTTTTATTACCTTTTTCAATTCGAAAATTCGATGATTAAAGATAATAGAAAATATAATAAAATTAAAGGAGTGATACTCATTTATGGTATAAAAGTTAAGTTGGCCAAACGATATATGTTTCAAGTACAATTAATTTGCAGATTCTTAACAGATTTACAAAGTATTCAAATGACATGGACAATTCCCATGTTAGCAATGCATGAACTTAAATCAGTATATAGAGGAATCTCCAGAAACTCATTCATATGTAAATAAATTCTATTGCATGCTTTCGATTCTAGATTACATACTTGCAAATTCCATTACAATTCAATGAAATATTATAGTATATATACTACAATATTTCGTTTTATATTTTACAAGTTTCTATAAAACATAAAAAATTAATGTTTGGATATCAGAAATATCTTGATATGAGACGAATGCCCATGCAATTCGCTTCGCGAATGAGGCAGCAGCACAAGCTTAATTATTACGAATTATTCCAACACAGCCAGGAATCCAGTACTTCAGAATAACAAAACTTTACCAATAAAAGAAATCTTTGAGCACTTGCGAATGGCTGTGTTTTTGCGATAATATACATAAAACTAAACATATTTCTTTGAATAATTATCCATTTTCTGTTGTGTAAAAAAAGAATATTTAAAACCATAAAAGTAACATACATTTTATAAATACAGAGGTTGCTTTTTTTCTGCAACTTTTTAAACACTCTTATAATACATTTCATATAATTTACATACATATAATTCCAAATATTGTTATAAACATTGTAAAACAGCAGCAGAAAAACTATAATATTGATCTTTGAATCATCTGAAAGAGTATCTTCAAAATCTTTAAAAAAACATTGTCTAGTGACTGATTGATAGTGAAAAAGTTGTAAGCAAAGAAAATGAGGCGTATCATATTTGGAAAGTTTATTATGATCTTTTTTTGTAGATATTTATAGTTTTACACAGGGAGATAGTGGTTCATTCCATTCTCTTTACACTAGGATTTTCGATATTTTGGTAGCTTCAAAGCGATGTAATTCTATGGCCAAATGATAAAACTAATTTTGGTTAATTGTGCATAATAGGCCAAAATAAGATTCAATATTCCACCGAAGGATATTTGTTTATTGCTCTTAATTCTAATTTATTAATTTATATATTCATGTTTTAAGTTATAAACACTGTTCGCGCGCCATTGCATACACCCTCTGAGCGGAGATATTCGAAAGACTTCCGAAGCCAAACGCAGATCTTGGTGATAATTCTTCTTCTGGAGCTGTAAAACTAACTTACCTGTTTATACATATGCGATATTGCAATAATCAAGCTAAGATAAAAGATAACGAATAAAAGAGATGAACAATCACACACACATAATCATCCATGATCTGCCAGAAGGAATTTATTACATTTTTACTTTAAATTTACTTTATTACATTTTTACTTTAAATTTACTTTATTACATTTTTACTTTACATTTACTTTATTACATTTTTATTTTATATTTACTTTAATACAGTTACTTTATTACATTTTTGTGACTCAAAATATGTCTTTTAAAGGTATGTTTTGGGCCAAAACCACCTAGAAATTTAGTTTTCTTACTTCCTATGTGATATTGTCATTTAATGAAATTTCAGAGTCAGGGATTAGACTTCCATCGTTTATCAAAATGAACATGATTTGTCTTGCAACGTGGAACCAAAACCACTCTCATCTTTATTATTCTATTCTTACCATGCTCATTTAGTAATTAGTTTGAGAGACTCTTATATTTATCATTTAATAAATGACGCATTTTTGCTCACGCAGACTCAGTCATGTCATTAAAATTCATTCAGCGAAGGGAATCATGTTTTATGAG
>JAPMOR010048088.1:97352-109983 GCA_026543865.1 Argiope aurantia | reverse complement strand
AAAAAAAAAAAATACTTTAAAACTTGACAAGAGATCCTTTATCTCAATTATAGTCCAAATGAGTTATTACCTTTCCCCCCTTTAGTTATCAAGCATCTTTATCTCAAGTTTGTATTCTAAGGGAACTATTACCATTTTCCCCATTTATTAACTCACTAACTAATTATTGATAAAATAGGATGAGAAGGTAAAATCTGTCTACAGGTTGATTAAAAGAGATTAGCTTAGAGAGCGGAGAAGGGCTCGTAATGGATTCGTGGTGTTGTAATGTAGTCTGAAGGAAATTTACCTACCCATAAAGAAAAAATATGCGAATTGCAGTAATTTAATTTCTTCAATGTACCGTTCACCTTATTTAAATTCATATTTTGGAGCTCATTTCGACGAATTTGGAGGTAATTGCAGCAATCTATTGTAATTAGAAATTGCGAAATGTATGATAGCAGAAACGCATAATCATTATATAATTATATTTCATTAAAAATATAATACAGTACACAATTTAAACATTTCTTACTTGTTCGTTTCCATTCTAAAAATTGTAACCAAAAGCTACACTCCGGATTTCAGAATACGAAACAAAAGATGTTATAGTTACAAAATACAAAACCACTGAATTAGACTGCTGAAGTATTCTCCTCTCGACGTTCTTACAAAAAATTCTCAATGGGGCTAGTTTTATGCTTTAATCTATAGTAAGTAACAGTTTGCATACATATTGAATATTTTCCGTTAACCAGTCAGGTTCACAATTTAATAAAGATCTACATTTGCGGTGGCAGGATTAAATATTTCATTTCATTCATCTAAGAAATTGTGATAGACAGATGGTCAAGACGTTGCAATATTCAATCCAAAATTTGATATGAACGTCTATTAATCAAATGGCACAACTATAAGATAAAATTGATCCTTCTGGATCATGGACTTATTAACATGGCAAGGGAATTAACAGCTTTTTCTCTTTTTTTAAATAGACTATTTGAGTAATATTAAAATCCCTTTTTTGAAGCAACATGGAAGTGATACTCCTATTTCAAATTTTCACATCACAACAGCAAGAGGAAGTTTTCCTTCGATATCAGATTTAACTCGCACCGATTCCCCAACTCCCACAACACACAGTGAGATTTTAGAGAAATTAGATTTTGTACTACATCAGACTTTCAAATTCTGAAGTAGAAGCCTTACTATCAGGCTACCACTGTCATTCTATATTCACATGGATAGAATGATAGACTTTCTAAAGTTTACATTTTTTTTTAAATAACAGGTTCAAAAGCAGATATTATTATTTCATCTTGTACGTATTCACCAAGCTACAAAATGAAGAGATTCATTCATATTCAAAATCAGTTTTTCTTATCGACTGCCACACTTTTATTTTTGAAAAAAAAAAAAAAAAACGGGCTTTTTCCAAACGCGTTAATTATTATTGGATAGTGTCTATCTCGCTATTGAAATTCAACCGAACCATGCACAACCTTGTGCAACTGCGACTGCCACACTTTTATTTTTGAAAAAAAAAAAAAAAACGTGCTTTTTCTAAACGCGTTAATTATTATTGGATAGTGTCTATCTCGCTATTGAAATTCAACCGAACCATGCACAACCTTGTGCAACTGACCTATTATATATTCTTAGCAGTAAAGAAAATGCTCCTTCACAATCTGAGGAAGACACGCTCTAACAAATAAATAAAATGCTTACTCACGCTCACGTTGATCCTTACGTGATTAACGCACCCTTTCAAGACTCGGCGTCAGGTAATAAAACAGAAGTTTGGCTCCCTATAAAGTGGGGATTATGTCAACATCTCTATATTTTATGCTGCTTTCTAGAAAACGAGTGTTTCCTGGGCCCCGCATCTTGTTCCTGTGATTCCAGAAGTCCAACCTCCCAAGGAAAAAATAAGAGCCTTTTCTTCAGATTCCGAAGTATATTGGTTGCATATCGATCTGGTTCTTCGTACTCTGGGGTCATATCTATGCCTAGGATGGTCCTCTCCAGCAAGCGTGAGATGCATGCACGGAACAGTTTTTTTTATGTTGTGCTGAAAAAATATTAAAAAGAAATAGATTTTTTTTATGATGCATATTTTTTATCGGGATGTAGACTTCGAAGGAAGTTATGTGGAATTGGTAGCAAACTGAAATGTGATTCGTGTTGATTTGCGGATGCCATTGAAAGATGGAAATCTTTATTTACTGAAAGGTAGTCTTTGTAAGTCCATGGAGTCTCAAAGGATTTCAGACAAAAATCGGTTCATTTCATATGTAGGAATATGTTTCATATGTGGATGTAGCACTTTAAAAGGTGATAGAAAGTTATTTATTTTATGATGGATATCATAGACATGTTTAGAATAAAATGCATGTTCTATTATCAGAAGCAGGGCTAAAGGATGAATAAATGGGTCTCAATTCAGGAAAACATAATCTGTATTATTTATTAAGCATATTGACAATTTCTTTGACTATCGAAATTTCTGCGAGAAAATGTAAGCCAGTTTCTCTCTCTTCGACTTCTACATATGCAAACAATGATGGATTTTGTGCTTAGCGTTGTCATCCAGCGCGAGTAAAGTTCAAATATGCAGTTTGAGTTACTTTCTTCTGTTTAATGGTTCCGTATTCGAATTATGCTAATAAGGTAAAGTATGTTCGGGCTGTTCTAAAATCATTATATATTTTTTATTTTTTTAATAAAAAGAATGAAAAAAAATCTGTGGAAACAAAATCTAACAGTTGAATAACAAAAATTGTTTAAAAATTGGTGTATTATTTTTGTGCTAAAAAGTGGATATAAATTTTAAAAAGTTTAGCACAGAGTTTTACAGACAGTGCAGTGCATTGTAGTACAGTTTTATTACAGAGTTACGATTGGTTAAAATGCTGCTAAACTTAAGAAATGCATGACTTAATTCTTAATTGAAAAATAAACTGTATTTTTATCTACTCTTTAAATACTGGGGCTTGAACTGATAAATAAATTAAAAACTTACTCTTTAGTTTAGGCACGGCATATTGAGTAGCTATCATTCCAAATTTGAACAGAATGTATGCATTAGAGTTTTATTTATGAGGGTTTTTTTTTCAAAGAAATTTCTGCTACATATAAGAATTTGAGAAAATAGTATTTAAAGTTTTAAAATAGCATTGAAACCTATGTCAAGGCAAATAAAAAAGTTCGTGTAACAAACACCAAACTTATAAATATAATTCAAACGGTTTTATAAAAAAAAAACTGTTCAAACTTTTTTTTAAATCACATATAAAAGAATCAATTTTTTTGTCACCTATCTTAAAAAAAGAATAGATTTAGATATAAATTTATTGTTAAGATATGTATCTGATACTAATTAAATTTTCCAATAAATTGATACTCAAGTAAACCGATGCTTTACGCTATGTACTCTCAACTATAAATCAGCACAAAAAAAAATCTATCAAGAATAATTATTTTTATCTTTGGAGCGAAATACGGGCGAAAAGCATTTGACAAAGAAATCTACGAAAAATAAAAGCATTTCTATTGCATTTTTACACTTTTTGCACACTCTTTGACAAGTGTGTATTTTTATTTTATCGGTTCTGTGACTATCACCAAACTGTTAGAAGAATCAAACCTAAAGTGTAACCATTCGACGATGTTTCTTGCTAAAGATTCAAATCTCGTCTATATTTTTAATTTTTTTCCGAATTCTATTTAAATTTATTCTACAATATTGATTTTCTGAAGCAAAAATGATCCTCCGGAAATTTATTTCTTTTTCATCAGAGCAATCAGGTCATCTTTCAGCATCTCGCTTCTAACGCGCTAACGATGTCAGAATCGATCAAGTTACTTTAGAGTTATTTCTACGTTGTTGGCATCGCCGGATACAGAAGTTTTCCTATCAATTTTTGATAAGAAGTCATTTTTTTTCCTTAACTTTGAAGCAACCCACTTTGTCAAATTGCTTCGACTATTGATAAAACATTTCCAGCAACTTGAGGATTTCATCAGATAATAAAAGAGTTAAAAAATGTCGCGACATGATTTTTTCTGAGAGAAATGAGTTCTTAAGGTTTTCTTGAGCATGGTATTTTGAAACGTTATACTTATTTTCTTTGAGATGAAGTCGAAGAATAGTTTTCGAAATCATCTCTACTCTATTCTTACAATACATATATTTTTTCCTCTCTCATTTTCTAAATAAAAGAAAGTTTCTATCAATTTTGAAAGCATCTAAGCATTTTTTAATACATGATAAAATATCAAATAAATTACTTTAAGTATTTTTATGGAAAATATTTTTTTATTGCAGCAATTTTAGGAATGTACCTGACAGTGTGTGTAAGATTAATACTCAATCAGATTTATTTATAGCATTGCAAATCGTATTTCACAGATTTTTATTTAACTTTTGTTTGTGAAAAAGGATATTTCTAATTGATCATTCATCTCCTGACACATTAGAAATTTCTAAATTTGCTTACTTGGATGTTTTAAATAACATTATAAAATTCCAATATTTTTTAATTGTAAGCATCACTAGATAAACATCATCAAACTAATTAAGTTAAATTTTGATTCCATATGTGTAGAACCAATTAATAGAGAATTTAACAAAAATTAGATTAAAGACTAAAATGAGGAAAATAATTAAAATAAAAAATTGCTTTTTCATAATCGAATAACAGTGTAATTTTAAAATAGCTTATTAAATTTAAAAGATCCAAATACAATTCTAAAAATAATATTTTTGTTTGTTATTATTTTTTATATATTACCTCGTTTATTTTGATACTCGTTAAAATAAAATAATCAGATACCGGTGGAAGATCCATCTGTTACAGAAGAGACATAGAGTTTTTTTTTGTTGTTTTTTTTCGGCAGAGAAGCAAAAAAAAAAAAAAAAATCCACGCATTGCAATGAGTCATCAACACATATTATTATTAAATGAAAAGAAAGAAAAAGCAGAACTAGCTACATTATAGAATTGGCTTTATTAAAACCTATTACTGCAAGTCTTGAGTTGGAGTTAATCAGACATTTCATTGCACATTATTAAATCAAAAAGTATGTCAGAAAAGTTTTTAATTTTGTTTTAATTAAATATGTCTATTTTATTATAGATTCATTTTTAAACTGAGGAAATAAATAAATATTAGATTAAAAAAATATAGAGACCAGATTCAGTCCAACGGATCGAATCTGTTATACTTTGGATGATGCCTGTAGGACAACCAAATTAAACACACTTTACAAAAGAATAATGTCATGTGGTTACTACATTTGGTTACTGTACCCTAATGCCCATCTCAAAATGGATTTGGAGAACGTAAAAACAGATCATTGACGGAATGATTTGTTCTCAGAAGCCAGTTTACCTTATAAATTCTGTACAAATTCTAAAAAAATACATTACGGCAACTTGTAAAATTCTGTCCCTACAAATCCAAATAAAATGATAGATACCTTTCGATTGATGGGCTTAATGAAAACCAGATTAGTTACATATTAGAGTTTTCGAATGTAAAACTTTCTCATATTTATTGAAACGCGGAAAGTTAGACGACAAAGCAGTCGAAGATATATTCTTGGGATACAACAATAGATCCAAAGGATACAAAATTTATGGGGGAGAAAATGATATCATGATAGCCAGAAGAACGAAATTCAATGGAAATTCTTTCTCATATGGTGCAAAATATCTTGATAACAAGGATGAACCAACAAAACAGATAGTTATCTAGAAATGGAAATTCAATGTATCTAATTGTCTATGCAGATAATTTGCCTCATAGCTGTCAAAGAGGAATACGTAAAGAAAGTAATTAAAAAAACTGTAAAAGGAATACAAGCTGAATAATTTTGGTTAAGTGAATTATAATTTGGGAATAAATATTGAAAAAGAAAATATGGAAGTTTTGCATTAAACCAGAGAACAGGAGTGAAGAAATTATCGAAAAATTTAACCTAAAAGACGCTGGACTTGTCAATACACCAGTCGAACCAAATCATTTAAAACTAGAATATGAAGACTTGGTAAAAGTAACTTGGAACTAAAAATTATTTCTTTTCAGAAAACAGTTAGTAGTAATGGACATGTTTGAAAAAGAAATTGATAAATTCTTTATTCCATCCATCAGATGATGTACTTTTATGTAGAGCTCTGTAATGTAGAAACGTCCAATCATCTTTTTGTTCACTCACGGTTTTTTTTTTTTTTTTTTTTTTTTTTTTTTTTTCTTGTGTGTTTTCTGTGCTCATCAAACACATAAAATAATACTTCTTTTGTCTAAAAATGTCAGTCTATATTTAAGGATATTAATAATTATTACTATTTTAGCTGCCTATCATAATTATATTAATAATTATAACTATTTTAGATGCCTATCTTAACTGCATTACAAATTATTGCTATTTTAGATGCTTATCGTAACTGTATTACTAATTATTCCTATTTTAGATACCCATCGTCACTGTATTAATAATTATTACTATTTTGGATGCCTATCGTAATTCTATTAATAATTCTTACTATTTTAGATGCCTATCATCCCTACAGAAACTAGAAGGTAAGTGAATCACTTTTTCATATCCTATTGACAAAATTTTATAAAGTTACAAACAGAAATATCGGACACATTGATTTCAAAATTAAATCAGCTTCAGACAATACGAAATCTGTTACATTTGAAGATTATTTCGTTAAATATTTTCCGAGATACTGAATAAAATAGATTACATATCGGTGTTTCAATTATTGTTTTCTTAGATTGCTTTAACTTTAAGTTTTTATTTAATTATTTTAAGTCGCAAATTTAAAAATAAATAAAATTCTAAAATATAAAATCTAAATATAAAAGATGGACAGCTCTCTTTTGGGTTCAGTAACTCTTTAAACATAAGAATAAAAATCTTCACAATCGATCCATTATCAAAATGTTACAATTTTTAATGAACATTATGATACTTTCATTTCAACACCCATTTCCTTGAAATGATATAATTTAATTCGCATGCGTGCTAATTAGTCTGGAGAACTTGAATTTTCATTCTAAATTAAGTGGTGTTATTTAAAAAAGGCTATTTTTCTAGGATACCAGCTAGTTTTAACATGCGATGTTTACCTTCTGAGTAACAAGAAACGTTCGCATACTTTTTTGATAGACTGTATTTAAGCGTCGGTGCTATTTTAATTTACTTAGAAAGAGATAATAAAATTTCGGAAAATGGAACATTAGAATTTTTCCATTAAATTTTGCGAAAACAGCAATTTTTCAAATTTTTAATTCTGATTTACCTCCAATTGTTTCATTTCTTGCAGTTAGATTTTATCTAAAAAATAGTTCATGAGTTATTTAAACATTCAAGAGATGAGTCTTATAACATCGCTTTAATGCATTAATGTTAAATTTTAATTATGGATTTTAGCATAATTGATATTTAACCCTTTGGAATTTCAATGCCCACCCTAAGATTCATCATTCCAGCACTGATGAAGATGCAATGACTATTTCTTTCTCATTACAGAAAATCAGGGGTTTTTAAAGTATCTTAAATGAGGTTGCTTTCTTTTGAATTAAATTTTTTGCGTAAGGATTCTGGCTCTTTAAGAGTTACTAACATTTGAAATGGCATTAAGACGAGCTTTTATAATATCTAGAGTGATTCTTAGATTTGCGACTTTCTAACTTTATATACCTTGGTCATATCAATTAGTAAAATATCTAATAGTCACAGTAAAATAAATCTTATTTTCATTATTAATTAGTGTTTAAAATGACAAAAGTAAAATAACATACTGATGTTACTTCCTGCCATAATTTTTTATGATATGAAGAAATCCTCTTTTTAGGTTCAATATTATCCTGTAGTGAAAAAATATAATTACCATTAACAAATAATTTACATTTATAACGAAAGAATAAAAAAAGAATCATTTACTTTCAGAAGCGGACGCTCTTATTTTCATGATTATTGTACTTTAATCATTAGAGACAAATAATTCAATACTAAAAGTTTCAGTCTAAAGTTAACAATGTTTTCTTCCTTTTGCAATCCTTAATTAATGGTGTTTACAAATTCAGTGTTGTTTACAAATAAGGAAGAATAATTTTCAAGCCTATAATCAGGGCATATATTAGTACTTATATCCAGCCTGAATACCGTTAGTAGGGGAAACTTCATGCCACTGATACACAGTCATTTCAGATTTTGGTAAATGATTATTGAAACATATTTTTTATCTTGCTATTCTTAGTATTTTTAAGGGAATGTAATTCAGAAGTAACTAGTTTTTAATGTATTTTAATTAAAATCCAAAGCTTTTTATTCTTATTCCTAAACATTTAAGCTACTGCAGTCGAGCAATTAAAATTTTTTAAATATAATGTTAAAACACATAGTCATGCCAAAAAGTTACTTCCGCAGACAGTTTTAAGTAGAAAATTTTATAGGTCAATACATTTCAGCTATTTTAATTAATGATTAATTGACAGATTTAAATGGCGCATTCAAAATAAAATTAAAATTACACAATGAATAGAGTAATGGAGATGTTGTAGTTATACAGTGTCTATCCACTAACTACCTCTGTTTCCTCTTCTGATTTTAGCCTAATTATATTTCGGTTTAAATTATCAAATGAATAAGAGAACCACATTTTGAAAAAAATGTCGAAGGAATGATTGGAGATATCAATAACCTCCAGGATTTTTCAGTTATTAATTATTTCAGAATATTTTCATTGTTATTTATTACACTACTCCTTCAGTAAACCTACCCAACAATTTATATTTTTATTCACTCCCACTTGAAACATAAACAATCATAACAACCCCGCCCTTCCCGAACAATAAGGGAAACAAATCCAAGGCTACTCCATCTTTCCAAGAATGCCCGGAGCATTATGGTCCAAGAAAGAATACAGCCAAGACATGCGATCGGAAAAGGTGGGGGAGGATGAAGAACGAGATAATTAGATACTCTCCCCCTCCCCTCCAAGCGAACCAACCCTCTCTTAAAGGGAAGACGAAGGGGTATTTTAAGAGGGTATCCTCAGTTCTTTGAAGACAGATGGCCCAATAAAGCCCGCTACTTAGAAGATTTTAGATGCATATTTTTTCTCCTTATCTGCTTTATTAAGAACGCCGAAGTGACAGCGAAGGGGAGAAGATTCGGCTCTACGATTGTAGGGGCCTTCGGATTTGTTTCGGACGGAGTGGGGATAAGAGGTTTCTTTTTAACAGTATGATTTATAGATGAAGTATTTCATTCTGGGAGAGTGTTTAAGCATTACATCATACTGTATACAAAGGCAGCGAGCACGGAAAGTGTTTCCCTTTTTTCTTTTTAAAGAATTCTCCTGAGAATGGTGCCAAATTCTGAATCTTAAACTTTTTGATTAATTATCTGCAAGATAAAGAAGAGACAAATCAGGAAGGAGCCTAATTGATTGTTAACATCCATCGTCCACACATGGGATAAAAGAATTAGAGATTCTATTCGACTATCTCCGTCATTTTTACTAGATCGTATCTAAAATGCAGAACCATGGATTGCAATTTTTTACTTTCTTGTACAGGAAGCATAATATATCCCTTTCGCGACGGGCGTGTCATATATGCATCACTTATGAACGTCTCTCACTGCCGGGCGTACCACCCGTGCATTTCTGGAAATCGAATTCATGGGACGGTGATGCATTGAACAGGAACAATTTTTAAACGCCACTAGATGGTACCCTGTGCCCATTACTTTTGAAATAGATATAGATTGAGTATCTTGACCTTCAGTTTGCTCAGATTCAGCCCGCCTTTTGCATTTTACTCATCAGCTGTTGCAAGGGAAGAGGGTGAGAGTAATGTAAATAAGCAGAGCTGGGTTGTGCAACATTCCACTTGATAGAATCATTCAAGTTTCTGATCTCCTTCCGAATTCTTTTCTTCTTTTTTCGTTATTACTGTGTCACTTTAACTAGTCTTTTCCGGTTTTATCATCAGTTCTGTTGTATTTCGCGTAGCTTTCGGGCACATCTCGCACACTTCTTTTTTTATTATGGAAAGCCTTGGATTTGTGTTATTATGGCAAGAAAATGCGATTTGTCAGAGGAAGAATGTAAACATGTAATGAAATAATAATTGAAAAAGGTAGCACAAATATTGGAACTTTATGTTTTGTCAAACTTTATTCTTTTTTCAAAATCAGGCTTAGCTACATAAAACCCCTATGCTGTGGGATAATTCCCTCCGCTCGTGCGTCTAAGATAGAGGCCTCCCGTTCCGAAAGGAATATATTGCAATCGACAAAAAAAAAAAAAAAAAAAATCGAATTTGGGATTTTGATTAGCCTTTACATTTCACACTTCTTGAATTCAAAAAATATAGTTTTGGAATTTTTGTCCGTTTATTTGTGAAAGCAACTCACCCAAGAAATAGGCTTCAATTCATTGCTCTCATCTGGTCTTTGGACAAAATTGTATATTTCTGTCATTATGGATGATTACCTATTAACGGAAAGGCTTGAGATTTCTTGTGCTCAAAAACTCAGCAAACTGGAGAAACACAATTTAGTAAATGGTTTTATAGCCAGAATTGCAAATATAAAAACTGTGGATCACATCTGTCAAAGAATTAAGTATGTGGTGATCTATTAGTGGATGTTTGAATTCAAAAACGTAACTAGCTATATGAAGAAAAAATTTTATGCGGCGTTGAATTTTAATGTAGACTTCTCCTACGAGTCAAGCTGAAAAAATCCCTTCTGCACAGCTTGAAGGTCTTATTAGGAGTCAACAAATATTCGCTACGAGCAAACCCAGTTCTTAAAATCGCCACATCCTTTTTCGCTTCGAGTTATATGTTTTTATCTTCAATAATATGGGGATCCCCATATCAACCTTTTTCACTATGATTTTTACTAGCTTTGGCACTTTTGTAGAATTTCTCCTCTGCTTGCTTCTACCAATACCACACAAAAAGTTACATAATTTCTCGGAAGTGGTGGATCAAACTGAACTTAATGCAGCTGCAAAATCGGGCTAACCCAGCAGAATTCAGAAACGGCTACATATTCAAAAAGAATTTTGTTTAGGAAAAGAAGGCGCGGGAACTTGTATGTTGTTAAATTCACACACACACACAGGAAGTGAGAGATTTTTACCCACGAGTGTCGAGAAGGGATTATCTTGTGTGCATTCCCTGTCTCGAGTGAAAAATTAGAGTCGTACAGAAAGTATGGCATTCTCATTAGTAAAACATTCTAATGAGTTCGAAGGGTAGAAAGACCCCTAAAAAAGAAAATAAAAGGTAGACATCTTTCAGTAACTCTTATTTTCATTCATAATTAAAGAGTTACAAAAGTTTATTTCGTAAAAGGAAACAGAAAAATTAACATTAAATACAAAACCATTTATTTTCCTCAAATCAATAACTGTAATTTTTTATAAATTTATAAAGTGATTATTTTTAAATAAAAAAAATTACCATACTATGACAAAATAAAAAAATATCAATATCACAATTTATTTATTTTTTTAAAAAATGATTCGTAATCAACACAATAATTATATCAATACCAATATCTCAATCCATCAAAATTTAAAATAATTAATTAAATCATTAATACAGAGATTAAAATTTATAATAACCATGAATTTATTTTAAACGTTGAGATCAAACAATTACAGAATACAAAATTAGATGAAAATAAAGTTATTTTAAACGTTTATTCCCAAAAATTAAATTTAGAAATTATTAATTTAGCATGCTTAAACTAATAAAAACTATAATTTAAACATACAAAAGCACACATAGCAAAAATGTGCCACATGTGCTGCTGAACATGAAGCGCCTCCTGTTAATATGTTTTGTACCCTTTCATCATAAATCCCAATTTTATTGTTTTATTGCTTTCTAATCACCTTTGGCGAAATACTGGTTCGCCGGAATGAATGATCACTGAAATTTTCAATCAAATATTTTATGTAACCAGCTTTAATGGTTTCATCAGCAAAATAGATTTATAAATCATTATATTTCGGAAGCCATACATTGTTCTGTTTATTTTGCTATGCATTTTCCTTATTTTCTGTCAGCTCCCCGGAATTTCATTTAAGAAAAATGACACACTATGTTGTTTCTAGCACTTAAATAGTGATCTAATTTTTAATCTAAAATATTGTCATATTTGTCTTATTTTTATATTAACTGTATATTTTAAATAGAAATTTAAATTTTTTACACGTTTTTCTCAGAACTAAATGATTATATTATTAGCTTTTTTGAAATCTGTTTTGAGAATAAAAATTTGTGTTAAGTACATAAATTTATTTTAACATTTTCAGATTTTTTTTTTTTTTTTGTATTAGTGCCGATAGTAATTCGGAATGCAAAATAAAAACAAATAAATATTTGCAACTTTATTAGAGACTTTTTTCAGTAACTTTAGTGTTCTTTCTCAAATTTATATGATTTTTTTTCAATATACTTTGGGATACTTATAATATTTTTTCAGAAAATATGCATAAAATATTTTTTTAATGTTCATTAAACATACAAAAAATTATAAGGCAAAAAAGATTAGTAACCTTAAAACACACACACACACACACACACACACACACACACACACACACAC
>JAPMOR010048088.1:64023-97252 GCA_026543865.1 Argiope aurantia | reverse complement strand
GGGTGTTGCCGAATTCGATCGACAAATTCAGAAGGGTGATAGTAGGCATCAAGAGGATAAAGAATCACCATACAACATGGGGTCCAAAAGACGTTTAGGGGTGAAATCGCAAAAATATAAGGAGTCGGCGAACTGTTGGAAATTGTAAAAAATTAATAAAAAAATAAAAAAAGATATTTCAATTATGAATTTTTTTAAGTTAAAGCACATTCTTAAAGGCTATTTTTCATGTAAGTAGCATGCCGATTTGATGAATCAGGGGGTCGTAAATTATTGAAAACGAAAAAATAGTTTAGAACCCTTATCTGCAAAACTATTATAACTTTAAGAAAAATAAAAGCTTGAAAATATAAGTATTTTTATGCTCTTTAATTTGATATACAACTGTAGTGTGAAAACTGAGGAGGTTTTAAGATATTCACGAAAAACTAAATTGTTTGCCAGGAAACATCGCTGCAACATCGGTACCGATGTTTACAGAGGGTGTTGCCAAATTCGAAAGGTAAATTTAGAGAAGTGATAATAGGCATTAAGGAGATGAAAAATTATCATAAAACATAGGGTCGCAGGAGACGTTTATTCTGAGAAAATCGCAAAAACAGACATCGAAGAGACAATTAGCCTGGCGAAGAGAATGGCCTTAAGAATGCGAGGATTTTGAACAAGGTAGTCGAGAAAAAGAAGTTTTCTCGTATCTCAATTTTCCATGCGTTCGAGGAATATAAAAGCAGCTTGTATTCATTAAAGAGCAGTGCAGAGTTGATAGTCGATAAGTTTAATTCGTAAACAACATGTCTGAATTCACGAATGACGAATTTGTGAATATGCATTTAATTTACGATCGAGCGGACGGTAATGGACGACTAGCACACAGATTATATCAATAGCAATATCCAAGTAGGCATTGTCCTCACCACAGCACATTTGCAAATATTAATAGACAGTTGCGGGAGACAGGATCCTTCAAAATAACGAGGCCAAATGCAGGGCCCGAACGCCTCAGTGGCGCAAAGTAGCTTGTTTTCTTACAGCACGTTCTTCCGGATTTACTGCAAAAAATACCGGCCATTGCACGCCAGAACATGTGGTTAATGCATGATGGTGCAACAGCGCATTTTTTAAATTATGTGCTTAACTATCTAGATGATACATATCCTGAGACGTGGACTGGACATGGTGGACCTGTTGATTGGCCTCCACGTTCCCCGGATCTTTATCCCTTGGAATTCTTCTTCTGGTGACATGAAATCTCTTGTTTATCAGACACCTTTGGATACACTGAAAGATCTCATAGCACGGATCGTCGTCGCTGCTGGGTAAATCGCAAGCATACCTGGTATATTTGACCGCGTCCGGTGGTCCTTTAAACGTCGACGTCGGTTGTGTAATGACCTCCGCGGACGCATCATTGAGCAATTTTTATAAAAGTGTCTCATCGTCTCCTTTCTAATGTTAAAATGTATGTGCTGTAAATGTATGCTGTATCTGTATTCTAGCAAATAAATTTTCACCGTCGTTTGCGAGTTTATATTTCTTTGAAAATTCTTATCGCCTTGATGCATACTATTACTCCTCAGAATATTTCAATAGAATTTTGCAATACCGTCTGTAAACATTGGTGCCGATGTTGCAGCGATGTTTCCTGGCAAACAATTTAGTTTTTCTTGAATATCTTAAAACCTCCTCAGTTTTCACACTACAGACTTATATCAAATTAAAGAGTATAAAATTCCTTATATTTTTCTTGAAGTTTTAATATTTTTGCAGATAAGGGTTCTAAACTATTTTTTCGTTTTCAATAAGTTACGACCCCCTGGTTCATCAAATCGGGATGTTACTTACATAAAAAATTGCCTTTAAGAATGTGCTTTAACTTAAAAAAATTCATAATTGAAATATCTTTTTTTATTTTTTTTACTAATTTTTTACAGTTTCCAACAGTTTGCCGACTAATTATATTTTTGAGATTTCACCCCCTAAACGCCGTTTGGGACCCTATGTTGTATGGTGATTCTTTATCCTCTTGATGCCTCTTATCACCCTCCTGAATTTGTCGGTCGAATTCGGCAACACCCTGTATACAGAGAATGCCAAAATTGTGCTTAATTTTTAATTAAAATTTCCACAAACTTGCTTGGAGATGCATGTTCAAACCCTACAAAGCATACATTGTCAGGTTTAATAGCACCTAGTCAAAGGGTCAGGGCATCAATATACACACATAAAAAAAACCACACACACTCATCCATCTTTATTATAAGTAAAGATTATTATTTTATAGAGAATTTTGTTGCTGGCCTACAGGTTGCTGAAACTCTTTCGTCTTAGCCTACCGATTATGAAAGAGCAGGTGGAAGCCAAAAGATGACGAAGTGTTGCAAAAAATACTCGGAGAAATGTAGAAAATACAAGGATTCTGACTTGGAAATTAAATGTGCAGAAGGAACATTGCAGGATGAATCGATCCTATGAACGTCCTTCATGTTTAATTCTGTGCATATATAGTGTTTAAATAAATGTGCTAATAAGGCCATCTTGCTGTCAGTATTATTATACTTTTAAGTATAAGCTACATTATTAAAAGGCAGATAAAAACAGAGCAAGCTGGTGAGGATATTTGTGAATTTTAAATCATACTTTAATAATAAAATATAAAAATCCTAAAATTATTTCAGTTGATCATTTGATTAACAGTAAATCTGCATAAGCAGAGGATTGCAGAGGACACAGAGGATTGAATAGGATGATCTGCATTTTATGTTGAATGAAATAATTTCTTAAATTGGATATCAACTTCGAAACAAAAGCTAAAGATATTATTCAAAATATCTTTTTTTCACAAATTCTTATTTCTTCCTGTTATTTAGTTCTTTAGATTGTCAACGGACATTTTACAAATTATATTAAAATAATTCACTTGATAACTCATTGATTGATAATTAAAACATCGATATTGAAAACCAAAAATATTTAATTAAATAAAAAATCAATCATTTTAATATAATTTGTAAACTATCAGCTTACAAATTATATAATAAATATAGTTGATATTATGTGTGATTATTTTAAGTTTTCAATACTTTTCTAATATAACGATGACCAATGAATTTTGTTACCAGCCATTTTTGTAGCATTCAGATACCTTTATATTTTCGAGGTCAGCTGTGAATTTTTTTAAATCTGGTTTTAAGCAAATTCAGAATAAAAAAATCGCACCTGCGTTTGAATTAATACATTTGACAACAATTTTTCTTTTGAAAACCATTTTGCATCACGCAAGTTCCAATATAAGAGGAAATTACTGCATCCATTTCGAACCAAGATAGGGAAACAAAACGAATATTCCTCATCAGTCTCTTTTTTTTCTGCATCATGCGATTCTTCAGTCTGGTTGTAGTAGCCATATTTACTGGTAAAAAGTTTTTAATATAAGTGTAAAACGTTTAATTTTGCACTATTATATAATTTTTATTTCTAATTTCTTGTCAAATTTAAGGTATAATCAAATGCCATTTCGCGACACTGTGTTATTTCATACAATTATTGATTTAGTAAATTGTTGTTTCATCCAATAATACCGTCATTCAATTTTAAAAATAAAAAATATTGAGTAGAAAAAATATTTTAAAATCTTGTGAAACAGTGTCAAGTTATATTTTGATATGCATGGGGCATTTGCAGCTTTATAAAATTTTAATATTCTTTGTGCATTTCTGATCAAAATATATAATAATTTCCTTTGAATTTTGCTGAGATGTTTTTTCCCAATCCACCGGGACCGTAGTCGGCTGGTGATAAAGGCTCCTCTGTTGAACCAACTCGAGACCGTCCCCAACGGAAGGATCACCGTGTATGTGCCAACCATGTCGAAGCCGAACTTTCACTACCCGATGATGCTTCGTGAAAACTTATTGTGGGAAGGTCGTCTAGGATGTCACTCTCGCTATAAAGCAGAATTTTAATATAACTAAATTAGAATAAATGTTAAAGATCTGCAGGTAACCTAATTTGGCCTATCTAGTATTGAAATCTCTGCAAATAATCTAGTCATAAAATTTCTGCAAATAATCTACTAATGAATCTCCGTAAGCTTTATGGCGACGAAAATTTTGAGACATGACCTACTGAAATCTTGTTTTAACATAATATAGTTTATATTTTTAGCGATTGATAAATTGCTAATCAAAAATAACTGGAATACTCTGTGAAAGAAAAAGAATTAAAATGAGTTCGGAGTTTGTAGGTTTCATCCTTTTTTTTTCTTCAATTTTTGTAGGTATATAATCCCTGAAAATTTTTTAATTAAATTTTATTAATATTTTATTTTACCTAACAATATTTTTTTTTCTTTTACATTTTCAATTCATAGGCGTATTAAGTATGGAAGATATTTGTAGATACAATGCTCATGAAAAGTGTCGAGTTTATTCTGTACTGCCTTATCCGTTACCGAAAAACGAAGAAGATCTGCGAAACGATTGCTTGTAAGTATCCGAACTTCATATAGAAAGAAGATTAAAAAACCATTTAAAATTCGGTTAATGGCTTAGCAGATGAGTCCAATTAATAATCATCAATTGTGGATATGATAACAAAAAATGTTTCATTGCTGTTCATATTTACATAAGTATGATTATATGACAATGGAGCAAAAATTATTAATTGTCCCATTTTATTTGATCAAAAAATTAAAATTTTTAATAATTTAACTAATTTTTTTAAAATCTAGGGAAGTGTGAAGCGTGGTTTCTTGTGGTAAGATTACATTTACTTTAAGGCAGCTTTTAGGTTCCATATAAACGAAAATGTGGTAACAGAACATCTGTGTATTGATGAGAACAGTTGCGGTTCTTGCAACATTGTTTCTGCATTAACTGCCCAAAATTAGTTGTAATTAAAAAAAATCCTAAATTTAGATCTTAATATTTTTCAATACAAATATATTTCAAAGTAGGTTCTTTATGCTTTTTTTTTTTGTATGTATATGACTTCAAGTTTAAAAGATACTTCTTGTTGAATCTCGGTGCAAGTGGTAGTGATTCGACTCTCGAAAAAAGCAGAAGTCTAACTCTGAATGAGCGTCGCTTCAAGTTGAACCATAAGATGGATATAAGGAATAACACCACTGACACCTTTCGAAGTGCAGAATATTATTTACTATAATTTACGGTGGCATTACTATCTCATATGTTGTGGCACATAGAGCAACCTATTGAAATCATTTATGTGTCCATTATCAGAAATAATTTTAGCGACACATTCAGTATAATTTACATAGTTATACACAATCAATAGTCACATCGTAACGAAAGAACAACCAGACTGATGGATAGCTAATACTTGGACGAATGTAATCCACAGTTTAAAGAAAAAAAATTCTACGTCTACTGATTAAACTCTATGTAAAATATCCTTTATATAGCTAGCTCATTATTGAGTTATGAAATTCCGAGTTTTTGTACTTGAGATTTTGTGCTCACTGTTACAAATTCGAAAATTAAAAGAGGTGTAAAAAATTATCAAAATCTCGAAGTTGATTTTTTTTTAAATTTAAAACCTTCTTTTCGTGTACGATAAAGAACAAAAGTGTGTTTTTGATTTTTCCAGAAATTTGAATAGAATTAAAGAGTGCATATTAGACAACGTAAAAAACTGCAGTGCTGAGGCTATTCAAAAAGACATTCCAGATTATGACTACAGGGACGAAGAGTCACGGGAAAGGAAAGAGAAAAGGATTCGTCATATATTAAAGGATAATCAGAGGTTAATGGACGTTGCAACAGAGATTTGTCAAGAAGACTCTCAGCTCCGCTCAAGTAAGATTTAAATTTGTATAAGATTTTGTATGGACGAGAGTGGCTAATTTTATCTTTTCCTGTATTTAAGTGACAAATTCAGTTTTATATTACGAAAAGGGTTGATTTTAGTGGTTGTCATATAGTTACAGATCATATCGAACTAGTACTTAATTCAAAGTTTACTGTTCAACAATACAATTACAAGCCTTTTGAAAGTCTAAGGCCTCAAGCAGTGCCAATTCAAACGGCGTGGTCTATCACTTAAAGAATCTCTGAAACAGTTCGGATGCCAGAACCCCGAAGAACTTCCTTTTTAGGAATCAAAATTATATGAGTTTCATTCGGGGAGGGGGAATGCCCAGCCCTAATAAGCAAAAGAAGTCATAGATTGATGCAAAATAGTGACAGAGATTGTAAAAGTATTTGATCTTTCCTTCCGAATTGTTGCTGCTTCGAGTTTTCTAACACTTTCAAGATAATTGTGATTATATTGAAGAACTGAAAGCATTTGAAAGAAGAACTAGTTTTATATAGACTATAATAAGATGGTAGTTGCCATCAAATTAACAGCCTTCGTAGATTTAGCATGTTTTGCATTCTCCTGAAAAAGTAACTTGTCATAAACAAATTGCAAATATATCTATAAAGAGTATTTTTATCCAAAGTAAGAAGGTAGGAAATGTTTGAAAACACCAATTAAAAATTCGTTAAATAGGCAAATATTATAGAAAATGGTATATAATTAATTATTATTCATCTTGTACATAAGTTAGTTTCTTCAATTAGACACTTTATGTTTTGTACCTGCATAAATTATCTGATGAGATTGATGTTTAAATTTCAAGAAAAATATAGTTTTATATATTTTATTTTATTTATTTATTTTGCCAAGTTTATACGAATAATGTTCCTTCCACTTTTCTGCAGACCTTGTTTCAGATATGCTTTGCTATAGGGAAATATTTGAGATAAATGATAGAGATCAGATATGCATGAATTACACTACGAATGCTATGAACTATCTTCGAAGTCGTTTAGACAAAATTAGGCAGGAACGTGGAGGATTTAGCGAGCATTCTTATTGCTTGTAAGTCACTCATTCATTAATAATTTTTTTTTATATATCATATTAAATATATCGAAACTTTATAGCTTTCTATTGTTAGAAAATTGTTATTAAGTGTGTATGTAAATAACATAACTGTTTTTTTATTCTAAGAAAAAAAGATAATATAAATTTATTACAATATTTTCTTCTTATATAACATTCCTTTCTTTTATGTTTATATTTGCCATACACTCCAAATATCACTAATCGTTATAAAAAAAAATTTCAAATTCTTTTATTGAATTGTTTTAGGAGAGTTCTGTTTGACCTGAATTGCTTTGTAGAGCAGTTTAACAGGAAGTGCAGTTCGCTTGCAAAAGACACATCACTTGAATTAATAAAGAAAGGAGGTAGCTTGGATGACCAGTGCCCAGTTTCAATTCGTCTGGACATTCTAGAATTTCTGGATGATTTGAAGGTCCTAACAAAGCAAGATATCTTTGTCAGACAATTACTAGAGAGTGAAAGATAAGAAGATTTGAGAATGAAAAATAAGATTTCTGAACATAAGAAGTTTTTTTTTTTGCTTGTTGACTTTCCATAATTTGTTATTTTCACGATTTATAATAATGATTGAAATGTGACTTTCTCTTTATATTTGCTTTACAATTAATTTAACATTGACTAATTGCAATTTAAAAAAAAATTAAATAAAATAGGAAAACAATATATATATTATAATGTTTTGTTTATTTATGGTACATGCAACGAATAAAGCATTAATATCCATATATCTTTTAATACACGTTTATTTAACTTGTTTCATGTTCCTAAAGATGGAATGGTTGTGAATCATTTTACATTCACTTGCTGGTATCTTCAACTGCGGATTCTCGATGACGATACAGTACTTTGACATTTTAAAAATTATGTTATCATCCAATCGATGAATAGTTAATTGAATTTGCAATTACCCATGCTAGTACATGGGAATTAATTTAAGGAAAGTTGATTTCATTCTGTAATATTTATAATAATGAATAACAATTTAATAATTAAAAAATAAAGATATTTAAATCGAAAAATTTTAATCTTAGACAAATAAACATCTATTTATGATTGGAAAGAATATCGTAATTTCTTATGATTATGAATTATTTAGAAAGTAGAATTAAGAATTATTTCAAAAACATTTAAAAAACAGTCTTGTTTGAAAGGATTCAGTAGTCTTTCATTCCTTTTTACTCTTTAATTTTAAATGTATTCGTGTTCAACGAGTTTTAAATAATCACAATTTTATTATTTTAAGATTACTTTTAATTAGCATTCAAGAATTTCTTTATAAGTGGAACTCAGCACTAAAAAAAAAGCACAAATCTTTTCATGGATTTGAAATTTCTTTTGTAATTACTGCAATCTTTTCTCCTGAAACACGAAACTCTGTTATTACAATGTCTAACACATTTATGGGAACTGCGTACAAAAATAAAGTGATATTGTGATATTTTTTTCTTTTAACTTGATTGGGTTTTGATAAATTTTTTACGTAAGAAAATTTAATAACAAAATCCTGATTTATGACATATAGCAGGATTCCAAACAGTTTAATATTCATTGAAACAACTGTAATTAATTTAAGTTTTCAAGAAACATAATATTTTACAACTAATTAATAGTAATAATTATTAAATTTCAGTGTGTAGTAAAAGTTTAGAATATATTATTTTGTGCAAGATTCAAGCTTCCTTTCGATCATATTTGAATTATCATCTTTTGAATTTGGGAGATTTTTCATAAGAAAATTTTTTAACACAAAATGGATTTTAATAAATATAATTTAAAAATTCAGAATTTCATTTCATTTCTCTATAATGCAATAAAAACGAACCTAAATCATTGCAACTAATATATTTTGAAAAGATTTAGCATTTCTTCCATTCATATTTGAATTCTTGTGCATTGCTTTGGGAACAAAAGCTGAATTATCAATCAAAAATATTTCCTTCGTTTTTCTATCATTTCACGACATTCTACTATCCTTCAATGATTCTTTTTAAACTGGCGGATCATATTTTTACTGTGTAATCAAAATTTGGTAATTAAAAAATATTTCACACACATAATTTTAAGAAAATCAGTAAATAAACGCGCAACATCTGCTTTTGGAACTGAATATGCAAAACGCAAATATCGGTGTTCTTCATTATATATTTTCCGAAAATGTGTAATGTTATTCATAGAAACGGTTTAAATATCAGCATTACTTCTTTGACTTACTCTGTATAAAATAAACTGAAGAGTCAAGTTAATTTAAAATACAAAATAAATAATTTTACAAAGATGTCTCGTGAAATACAAATAATGATTATATGCTACCATGCTGCTGTCTCTCAAGGACTCTTCCGGTTCCCTTGCCAAAAGAAGTGAAGTGAAGAGGGAGGGAGAAGTTGATCAGTAGAGTAGAAGATGCTGTTGAATATGTGTTTTGGCAGGATCTCGAAGGGAGTCTCCGATATATGAATTTTAAATTTGAGTTTCAATGGTACTTATGTAAATAGTCATTATTCCCCCGACACAATACAATAATTTTGCGTTTCTAAACACACTTCTGCAATATTCTATAAACATTTAGTTTTTTTGAGTTAAAATAAAGCATAAGCTGTTTAAATTATGAAATGGTATCTTTCTTAACGCATTGACTACAGCATTACGCGCTTGTGCGTTGCAGATAATATGTAATTGTATCAAATCGCCTATCTAATTAGATGACCCCTTCTCTATAATTGTTAGACAGCAAAGAAGGGATCATCTGACTAGATAGATAGCTCAAATATCAGGCGTGAGTTGTGGCAGCGAACGTATTAAAAATTAATATTTTTACCTCCAACTATGGAGTCAAGAATTCAATAACACACTAGTAACGTATTACACACAAGTTTCCCTATTAAGATTCCGCAAAAGCATAGGGCTGTGGTGGTGTGGTTAGGTCTCGGCTTCGGAACCTGAGGATTTCAGGCTCGAGACTCTATTCCACTGGAGAACCGTCGTGTAAATGGGTCTGATGCATGTTAAATCCGTGGGGGCCAAACTCACTCCCGCTTGCGTGGTGTGGCAACTCGGAGAGGGGGTGTCAGTTCAGGTGTCGTCTTTGTCATATGATCGCGGTGCCGTCCAAAAATAGTCCTAGAGTTGCTGAAACAAAAGGGACGTTGATATAGCTAAACTAATCCATAAAAGTATAGGATTTTTTCTTTTGCACAATTACTTTTACAATCTACATGGAAAACCATTGCCTAAGAAATTCACGCCAATTGTAGTGATTCTAAATTTTTAAAAAAATTGGAATATGTATTCCATGTGCATACACTTTAAAAAAACTGAGAGAAAAGGTAAAACAAAAATGACCCGATTTGTCACACTGCGTTGAGCGACAATATTGCATTATACTAATTATTTCTAAACTTCTAACAACTCTTTCTCATGAATCACAATGGAAACAACGTATGGTTAGTTCGCAGTGTTATCTTGTAGTGGAATCCATATAAAATATTTGTTTGTTGTAATAAAAACGTATATATTATTCCATTCATTAAAATTGTTATAAATTTTATGTACCAGTATATTCGCTTATATGAACTCCAATTATAGATGACATTTTTATTAATTTTTTACTCATATAAAAAGCGGATATAAAAAAATTTCTCCTCAAACCGTTTTTAATGCGACAGTTTTCCAAATTTTTAAGTTTTTTTTTTATCTCTACTGATTTTTTATGTAGCCCTATTTCTCTAACGATTTTCGTAAAGCCAGTAAAATATATTAGTACTTCTTTCATATTGAAGTCGATGCACTTCTTTAGATATAGTTTCAAAAGAAGTTAAGTTATTACTCACAATTTATTTGATTTTTTAAGAAGCTCATATTTCTACTCATTCAGTTATTTAGAAAGCCATGGAATAACTAAAGTTCTTTATAAAGTTTTGAATGCTAATTAATTGCAATAATAATTTTTTTTTTTTAAATTCCAACACTTTAAGTTCAATAATATCGTCACAGGTCTAATGTGTTCTAAATTTTGTAAAATGCGAGAATAATTTAATATTGCCTATGTTATTTGGTAAATGTATTTTAAAAAATTATATAATAATTTGAGCTTTGTAAATTATAAAAAATAAACCCATTTATTTATTAAGGATTTTTTTCTAAACTAATATGTAGCTTATTCACTACAGTTGCAGAGCGAATGAAAGTAGTTTAAAACTGGATGGTTTCTGTTAAGTTCTCAAGTTATTCGATGGAAAAGATTTAGGTTATATATATAGGACAAAGCAACAGAAAACTATTGAAGAATGGAAATTTTAGTTCGAAATGGAAACAAAAAAGATTTTGAAGAACCAAATACGGCATCCAAGATTGTATATTTCCACCAAATTTCACAAGAAATTCATCAAGGAGAGACTTGTCTTCCTTTTCATCTGTGAAAATATTCGCACGATAACTCAACATTGTACAAGCTGAATGGCTGGAATTTGGCGTATGTTTTTATGGTGATGTATGCAAACCTCCAAGATGTATACTCGCTTCTATTTACAGCTACTCGTCTCAGATGACCATCTGGTTTGCCTGTAATAAACCGTTATTATTCCTAGAATATATTATTTATATTTATTTTCAGATAAATCATATTTTGTTATTCCATCTTCATAATTGAACCAAATTGTCTGATATTAAATCTGTACTATTTTAATTGGCTTTGTTAAGTTCTGTTTATCGTGTACATGAACCTTTCTAATGGAAACATTTCCATGGCTTTATAGCACTTTTAAAAACATAAATGTGCAATTCATCTATCGCCTAATTTTTTGCAATTTACAATCATTATTTTCATTCATGTTGTAAATTATACAGATAATAAACATAATTCTTTTGTAGCTTTTAATAATAGAAGAAAATTGCGTGATTCAATTTCTGTGGATAAAATAAAAACTGTTTAAATTTCTGGAAAGGAGTATAACAAATGGTCTGAAATCAGGCAAAAAATTTTTGTTGAAAATGGCATATATTCAGATTAAAAAATCGTATGAGTATTATTATATTGATATCATTAAAAGGATTTTTTTAATTTCGAAACTCTGCAAAATTTATTTATGTGCTATAATATTTTCGGATGTTCTCGTAAAAAAACCCCTCCAAATTTTCGCCGAATTTTTAATTCATTAAAATTTTAAAAATTCTCTCTGAGATGAATATTCTCATCCTCCGAGTGTATATGTTTCATATTTTTATTTCTAAGTCAAACGGTCCAGTCAAAGAGCGCCAATACTCACAAACACACACATTTCTCTTTATTATTAGAAAAAATATAAATATTTGAAGACTTTCCCCCGAATGTTTGGCTTGATGGATATAACTAAACTTTCGTAAATTCTTCGATGGCTATAATGTATCCAAAAAAGTTGAAAGCAGAATAATCTTCAAATAACATTCACACTTTTAAGGTACATTCACGATACTATATTTGATTTAATAGCTCATTCAGTGCTCCTCAACTGCATTTACATTAATATATGATCAGTTTTGTATCATGTGTGACACTGGATACAGGAAACTGTCATATCCATTTCAAACGAAGATAATCAATAGAATGAAGTTTCCAATAATTTTTTTCTTCGTAATATACAAACCATCATGCGATTTTCTAATTTGTTTGCAGCTGGGACTCGAATTGGTAAGGAGCTTTTGACATGAAAATATTTGATATTATTTAATCTGATGGAAAAAATTGCCTTATTTGTAAATTTTTTTAATTCCTATAAAATGTATGGTACATTCAAATGAAGCTTTTTATATATTTTCTCACAGTAAAGGATTAAAGATATTATTTTCTATCAAAAGTTTCCTCGTGGGAATTGGATGTAATTGAAACATTTGAACAATTTGAACATCTCAAGAACATAATTTCTGTAATAAATAAGGAATAATGATTAGAGACATGTTTCATGTTTCTTTCAAAAATTATTCTTCAATGTAAGAAAGTCGACATAAACACAAAAAAATGAATAACTTATCGTGGTGTATTTATCGATATAATACTGTAGAGATTTTAAATGATAGTCTCAGAATGTTATGTTTTATATGTTATTAAATTTTAGATGCTATATTCTGTAGAATGTTTTTAAAAAAATTCTATTTTAATGGGATCATGAGAATCTCGTAAGCTTCTTCAGCATTATTCTTCGCTATTTGTAAGCAAAAATTATTGACAAAATCGTTTCGAATAATCAAGCAAATGAATTAAATTTAAATACAAAGAAAATTGCTTATATCAATCTTTTTTTTTTTTTCTGTTTGCGGTTCCGCATTTTCTTATTTATTTTCACATTTCGAAGCAAAAAATTTAACTTCAGCCGACAAACTACTGGCGGTCATTTAGTAACATCTCTGGGATTTCAGAATTTCAGATTTTACATTCGCTTATTAAAGCTGAAAATCTTAATAGAAACGCAATGCTTTGTTATTGTGCATATACAACAGAACGAAACCACGAGTTCTTTATAAGGGTTAAACATATACCTAATAACGGTCTAAAAACCGTTATTATGTATATGTTGAGAATTGCGATGTAGAGTGTGAGGCTGTATAAAAAAAAGCAAGGGAAAGGCTGTATTTTTCTTTTGACAATCTATACTAACAGTGAAGATGTATATGTGTGTGTGTGTACACTCTCCAGGCCAAACCATTTAACCAAACGCTACAAAATTTGGCTCATATGTACTTCGGAAGGTGGGAATGTGCACCTCAGAACACTTTTATTGAAATTTTAATTAATTAAAAGCTAAGCAAAATTTTAGCGTTTTTCAACAGTAACTTTCCAACATATTACTGCATTGAAATAAATTTTACACCAATCATTTTTAAATTACTTTTTAATGATATGAATTTAATAATCATGCGAATTTTTCCTCAATTTTGATAAATTTTTATAAATACTTTCCCCCTAATTTCCGAAGAAATTGCTGGCCTGAAATTTCAATTTTCAATCAAATATTGATCAGCGTGATTTTTCTGCATTGTTCAAAATTAAGGAAGAAAGATTATGTGTTCCGGATATTTACGCTTTTAACAGCGCTGTGATGTTATGGGATTGCCTCCAATAGGAAGGTTCATGGACAGATTAAACAATGTTTATGTAAGACAATTATTGTAACAATTATTTAATGTCAGACAGTTTGGCAGACATGAAGCTGTGTCTAAATAATTTATCTGAAAACAAATTTAACTAACAGCCCCCGTGAACCATTTGGCTGCTGGGAAAACTAATAGGAAATAAAAATGTCTAGTATTCAGTTATAACTGATAATTTGGGTCATTTTAATGAGGCAGAAAATGAGAGATTATGTCAGAATATCAGTAATAAAAAGAATTGTGTGTATGCTGATGGCAGATCACTACTGGAGACTCTATTGCGAAACTTCCACTGCGCATAAGACGAAATCAAAAGGGAAATGGTTTTCCATTCATCGATTGAGCCAAATTATTTAATTTCCATTTTATTAGATTTCGTTCAACATCATCATGCATTGCTATTTTAGTATAACATTGCTTTTAATTTATTTTGATTTGTTATAATTTGTCTAGATATTTCATTCATTAAAATTGTTTTAAATATTTATTTAACTTACATTTGAAATACGTGTCATGGTATTTTTGTATCAATTTATAATCTGATTTATATATTCATTATTTTTTCAGATTCATTTATTTCATTGCATAAATTTACAACTGAGACAGTGTCACTGTGATTTCACTTCATTCTGACAATTAGAGTCAACCTTATAAAATCAATGCCAGATTTGGAATTCGGTACCATATAATTATATTATATTCACTGAATATCATTGGAAGTAAAATCAGTGTTGAAATGTCGCAAGAAATCAGCAATAAAAAGTATCATCTTTCCGCCAAGTGCCTTAATTTTTAGTTGTATGTACGGTAGGTTTGGAAATGTAGGTATTGGCCATTGGATTCAACCTACTATATATTTGGATTTCAATGTGTTGATTACGCATTTTTGTAGGTGATATTGACCATCTATTCAAAACGCCACAAAAATAGCTTCGTGTGTTTGCTAAACCGCTTCCTAAAAATAACTTTGTTAGCGATAATAGATATAACTGAGGATTAACGGAAGGAAATGTTTGGATTACCATAGCAACGATGTGGTAAATGGGGGGGGGGGGAATTGGTTACAGTGAATGCAAGAACGTTAATTATAACTAGCTCTTCATGGAATATTTTGAACTATTTAGAGATTATCAAGCATTTTTTTCCATTTAATAAATTTTGCAGCAATCATCAACGAACTATTTGAAATGAAAAATGTGCTGAAATTCTTTTTTGTCATTTAATCACTTACTTCCCTTAGACTTTAATTATCTTTAAAATATATTATTTTATTCCAGTTTTTCTAATTCATACAGCTCCAAATATCTTTCTATGCTGTACATATATAAAATTTCAGCAACAGTTTAAAATACTATTTATGTGAGATGGAATTGCTGTATATCAACCTTTTTAATCTTCAAGGATTGTATTTCATGTAATACTCGACTTAAAAATCCAAAAGCTTTGGGACACTAAAAGCAAATATACAGATTTTGTTTTTTATCTGAACTTTGATTCGAAACTTTTACGTTCCGCAAGTTCTGGAGACATCTTTCAACGAATTCAAAGCATTTTCACCAAGACATCAAAGAAGATTCTAAACATACTTACACCGAAAGGAGGGGAAAAAATAACTTTCGCTACATTTCTAACTCACAAAAATAAAATCGAAAACGAAAATGGTGCGTAAACATGTTACGATTCCCTGAACTTTCCTTAAAGAGAGAGGGAAAAAAAAAAGAGCGAAACTTCATTTTACGACTTTTTTTTATCAGCTATTGATATTCCGAACTCTGAACTGTGAAACCTCGTTTCATTTCTCTCATTTTTGAGGCTTCGTTTTTAAAGTGTTATGAAATATTATTTTGCTTGCGGAGGTATTGATAATTTTTTATCATCTATAACAGCTTGTGCACTCTAATGGATTGAAAGCTGTCACTTATAATACCGCACTAATAGTAAGAGCATTTTTGTATAACATAGAATTTGGCCTTTTAGAATAACTTTGAATTATTTACTAGTTGAAAACTGGATTTATAAAAAAAGGCAAAAATGTCACATTTCGAATCTTACAAGAGGACAAAAAAATTAGGAGCCGATTTTGACAAATATTGCCTTATCCAAATTAGCATAGTTAATCTTGAATAAAAATTTTTGCTTAGGTTTTGTTCTCTTGAAGGAAGAGTGAATTTAAAGTTTCATGATGTGTTTTTAAATGAAAATGCTATAAATGTTTTACCGCCTTTTCTTATCATTATGTTGTGTCAAATGGAATAACATGTTTTCTTTGAATTTAATTATTGTAGATGATGTGAAATTCGAAGTGTCTGGAAAATGCTTTGATGGACTAAAATATATCAATTTCACGCTCGAGTTTCTGTACACTGATTATTGTTTGATTTTGATTTGGGCTAATTATTGTCATCTATTCTTTAGTATTCCAACTACTTATTATGTATATTTATTTGTATTCCGGATAATTGACGTACTATTGATATCGTCTTGATGTGATTCAGCTTTTTCCTTTACGGAGTTAGTTCATGTAATAGTCAAATATACATGATTCATTATGAGGTAAGCATAAAATTCGAATGCTTGTTTACATGCCACTGTTTATCACTAAATACACGCACTAAATAGCAGAAATATTACAAATTCAAAATGTGATATTTATTGCAATTTTCCAAATGCTTAGCAGTTATCTTAGCAGTTATTCTTAGCAGTTATAACCTGCTGTTCATCCTATTTACAAAATCTGATAAGAAGAATATTAGCTTCGTATGAAATTTTATATACTGCAAATAAAAAAATACATTGGTTAAAACATAATAAAAACGATTTATTTAGTTTGTAGAAAGATTTTATTTCTTATTTAGTGCATTTAAGAGGACAGTGGACTTTGAAATTTAATTTTTATCATTTTCTTACCAAAAGGTGTTTATATTTCGAGTTTTTTAGGTAGTAAAAAGTCAATTTTAAATCCGAAAAACATCAAATTCTCATGAAAATTCAGTAAGTGTGCATAAAAATATCACTAAAAAATTAGCATGTAATTGGAATTAAAAATCATATACAATTTTATTTATAATAAATTTATATTACTTAATAAGGAAAAAATAACAAAAAAATTAAAAAATTGAGTCCCCTGAAATATTTTAAAATTTTAAAAAAAATTACAATTTTTTAATTTTTAAAAAAATAATATGTTTCAAAAAATTTTTAAAAATAAATTTGATTTAATACTTATGTGTATTTATATTTTAATACATATGCATAAAAAATTCATAAATCGAAGTGAATAATTCACAAAAATGCCTAATAGAGTCCATCGTCTCCATAAATAAAGAAAACCATTCGCTTAGAGTCATATTAGTCGAGTTTCTTTATCCTGGATGCCGAGCTTCTTTCATGGAAAATTAATGCCAATGTAGGAAACCACGATTCATAACAGTGTTTCATTTATAAATATGAAATAGCCTTAAAAGTCTTCATATAAAAATCATTACGAACCTAAGTAAATCTTTAAAATGCATAAGTTGTTCCTGAAATATTTTTAATTCTTTTTGGTAAAGATTTATGTGAAAAAAATATTGTGTTAAAATTAAGAATACCAATCTTCTTCCCAAATAAAGATTATTTTGAAATAGCCAAGAGATCTAATTATTTTTATTATTGAAAGTAATAAAAGGAAGCTTTTGCGTAAAAGCAATTAATCTGATGGAATCTAAACCGCTATTTCTGCTCTTTCATTTAATTAATAACTTTTCCGCGAAATTCCCCCTGACATTTATTTAATTCCACAGGCTGAAACAAATTCGGTTGCATTTCATTTCCCAAACACCTGCTGTTTCAGGGATACAACAGAAATGCATCAGCAATTTTTTAAAAAAATATCCACCTCTAAGATGAAGAAAAGGGGAATGTCAACAATTCGAAATAAATATTTGATTTTTGTCTGAGGAAAAAGTTAATTGAATTTTCAGCGCCGTAAAACGTGCTTCTGGACTCTAGGCGTCTTCTAATCTTTCGACCTGTTTGCTAAAGATTAGGATTTCCTTTCTGCATTTCAGATGGTAATGGGGAATATCACAGACAATGCAGTTCTTACTCTCAATATATTTTTTCATACTTTGCTGTTGAAAATATTGAGATTTTTAGCTTCCAATATATGCAGCATTACGAATTATTAATGCTAAGACTTAAAAGGGTTTAAAGTATTAAAGTATTTTTTAAAAGTATAAAAGGGTTTAAAGTATTTTTCGTGTTTTAATATAAGTAGGTTTTAAAAAAAACGCTTTTTTACTTGGTATACATTTGGGGATATTTTCTAGCATTCGAAGAAAAATATGGACTTCTTCAATTAATTTCAGCATTAAATGTTCATAAGTATTTTTCTAAAGTAATTTAAAAAACATCAAAAGTGTTAATATGAAAATTTTTTTTTATTTACGTTTCATTCATTCGTTTGAAATCAACATGCTTTTTATACAATAATTTCTAGCTAAATAGAACCAAGTATATAATTTTTTTTCGTCCATACTTAAAATCTTAAAAAAATTTACTTATTTTAATGAAATGAATAGATTCTTACAACAGTTTTTTTTTTATGGATTCACCACAAATTATTGTTTATAATATCTACAATTTAAAAAAATGGCAGATGACTCGTACTGGGTTTGTAATTTTTTTTTTTTTTTTTTTTTTGTAAAGTAGGTTTGTTTTCGCGTTCATTCAACTTCGAATTGGCAATTGACCAGAGGGTAAACAAATCCTGATTGTAGTACAGAATTACAGAATTCCGAGTTCGTATTTTTAGTTCTCAGAAAAAATAGTCTTGCATGAATTCGCCAACGCAGATGTTCCCGCATTGATTTAATTATGAAAGTCAATTGGAAGGCGTTAACTGCGATATATTTATGGAGCTGGTTTAAAAAGTAACTAATTACTTAGTAATAGAAATTTACCAATCAAATCAAATGTAATTCTATTCGAGACGACACTTTTTTTGGCAAGAATAGCCACTTTTTCCCACATCAAAACGAACTCAATATTGGTATCAAGATTTAAAATGAGCATTTATTGGGTTATGTAAGAGAGCATCATGAGATTAAATAATAATTTTCAGTCGCTTTCTATTTCTTTGGCAAGTGCAAAAAGATTCAGCGCCTATCAAAATGTGCAGAGCAGTATTTTATCTAGAATTTATTTACTTAAGAGCGTATGTGAATAGTTAACTGTAGAAAAGGAACAAGTCACAAATTTTACACAAATACAAAAAACTAATTTATATTTTTCTTGATGAATCTTTTTTTATTATTTTCTGGTTATCTCTTCATATATTTCATTCTCATTTTTTTAAATTAAAAGCTTAATAGTATTATTTGAGTGGTCACCCTTCCTCTTTTTTATTTCTTACGTGGCAAAAGTTAATTTTACAAAACTACTTAATTTCAGATATAAAATAATTGTAAATACTTCATATACAAATACAACAATTAAGATCAATTCAAAATAAAATCATTGTTATTTTTATAAGAGCAAATTTTGGTTTTGAAGAATTTTAATTTTCTTTTTTTACGTACTTTGAACAAAAGATTTTAAAGGCACTCTTTCCAAATTAGAACTATAATTATTATTAAAATTTAGAAAATATTCTTTTCACATTTAGTTTTCATCCTTTTGACATAACCTGATAATTCTTCCTCTGACTCAATAGTGCTCACTTCTTGTCCACTCCAAGCTCTTTAATACAATTCAGAGCTGCACCTCGTATTTTGTACATTTAAGGATATATCCTAGTTTGGTTGTTGATGTTACTCAGAAATTTTTGGTAATTGCCAGCTCGAAGAGTTCTTTTATCTCATTAGAGCTCTAATTGCTCGAAAAGGCATTTGGCAGTCTTCAGAGATTCTAGCTAAAGATTACCTTTTACATTTATTTTTCAAGAGAAAGAAAAATTCTTGTTTTATTCTCTATTCTTGTGCGTATGAAACGCCAAATCAAGCGTTAATATAAAAATATGTCTTGCTTCCATGCTCTGCAAAATGTCCAATTAAGCTAGTTAAAAGTACCAACTATATTCTTCTCGAGATACAGTTATTCCATAGTGAAGCTTTTTAATACTTTCCTAAATTTGTTAGATTCATATCGTTTAACGCCCTAACTTTGTTAATTGTACTTCGCATCCCTCAGTGGTATAAGCAAATACCTCCCAAATAAGTCTGTTTGAAATAATATAGTATTAATTATTACAATTAAAAAGAACATTTATATGTTATTATTTTCTATAGTGTAGTAATTAATATAAATTTAAATTAATACAGTGGTAGCATTAATGAATTAAACGAATTAAGGTTTAATATTAAAGAACTAATTTACATGAAAAAATAGAAATATACATCAATGGTTAAAAAAATCTCTTCACAAGGACTTGAAGTATCTACAAGTGATAATTTCCCTCTAACAAACCTGACTCATTACAACCATCATAAGCATAAGCTTACAAGCATAAACTTATTGTGATGACATGAACACATGAAGCATTGGTATCACAGAAATGTCAACTCCCTGCTGTGATTTTTCAGATTATTAGATCTCTGAATGGCACCGCATATAAGGGACATTAAAGGAAATTTGTTTTGCATTCTTTTTCCAACTATCATTGATCTTACTGAATAAAAGTTGCATTCAGTCAAAAGAGGATCCTCAGAGTTTCTTATCTTTCGCCATCTGCAAATGTTAAAATAAAAAATAAAAACAATGTGTTGCTTTTTTTTTGTTAAAGAGTGTAATGATTTTTTATTATTATTTAACATTAAAGTTTTTTATTACGAGTTTTTATTAAAGTGTCTCTTAAAGTAAACAATACAAATTGCTCTGATTTGTGAAACCTTTAGATATATTTTCACGTCATCTTCGATTTCTTCAACGGTAAAAATTCGTTTTTCTCCTTTTAATTCATTTCTCACATTGAGAACACTATGAATTTTAAATTTTAAATTCTTTGTAAAAGAACTGAAGGCAGACACAAACGCAAAAGAAGTAGCGAGTTATCTTCAATAGCGTTGAAGTCATCCTATTCTTCACTTTGTACATTTATATCATAAACAAACAAAAAAAAACATAAAAGGTACTTTATATTCATCCTCATAATTAGAAATAAGAATCGATGGAAAACTTTGAAGTTCGTCTCTTTTCATATCGATTCCCCTCACATGATATGCCATTTCATTACATCATTACTTTGACATTTTTCTCCTCCTGAAAAAAGGAGTTTATATGAAATATGAATGTACGAATATGAAATAAAGTATATGGAAGTAAAGCATATAAGTATATAAGTAATACGTATAAATTATATAAGTAATATGGAACTTACTCTCAGAGCAGTTGAAAAGTAATAATTAGGTTTCTTAATTTTCTTTCTATAAAATATAATTTTCATATGAAAATTTCGCTAAATAAAAACTAATAGGAATTCTAAAATTTTTTAATGTGACACTTATATTCCGTTATGTTTTCATTAAGAAGGTATTTGAAATAATAGAGCGAAATTATAAATTCTCAAATTTCTATTTAAACATTTTAAATAATGCTATATTACATTCCATCGCAAGTATTAAATTCATTTATTAACTAATTATTTCTTCCATTCATATTTTCACTAAATCTTACATTAACCGATGTATTTATTCATACTTCATTCAATTGTTATTCTTATTATTATTTTATACATAAAGAATTTCTCGAAACTGTCTTGAATCCTAATGAATGGACTCACAAAATTCTTCACTGTTTTGTCATTAAAACTATTACGGGAAGAAATATTTTATATCAATAATTAATCATTAGTCTGAAAACTTTGATTTATTTTCAGTTCCATTTTAAAAATAATTTTTTCCCAGCCATTTGTTACATTGCGGGAATCCTCCAAAAAACTGGAAATAATAGTGTTGTTCTAAGTGCATTAGAATTTCACTGTATATTTTAAGTGCTACTGGAACAAGGTGCCTGAGTTTTTTAGTAGTTTCCTTTTTGTTTAGTTTAAATATAAATTTATATGTTTCTATTCAGTAGTGTCTGAAATAAATTGATTAATTCATTAAAATTATATATTTCTTGACGTTAAAAAATGATCCGTTTTCATTTTTGCGTTGCAGTACTTAATGTAAACCTAGATCTATTATAGTCGAAGCGTTATTATCTAGAGACCTATTTGCCATCATAACTTGCAGTTAGGTGCCCTAAATTTCAGTTGCTATTAATCCTTATTTATCTACTGCAAATGGAAAATTTTTGTATACATTCTAGTTCATTTATTATGGATAATTTGAATTTGGATTTGAAATCGGATGTTGCGATTTGAAACAATCGAATTAGTACTAATTTTTATTGGAAGTTTAGTCCCCGCATAAATAAAAATGGGACTTTTTCTATACTTTTAGGGACAACTTTTCTAGTATGACAAAAAGATTGATTCTCAGTGTGTGATAATTAGTTAGAGAATAACGAACAACTATTGGATACTTTTTTTCGGATTGTGCGTAAATTCTGGATAAGCATTCGATACTTATATGATAGAATGCATGCACAGTTCCCTTATGGTAATCTATATCTGCAGTTGTAATATATTAAGAATTTTGGAACCCAATGCTTCACATTTTTTTAAAAGCAGCTACACTTTCTCCTGCATTGTTGGAATAACGTTCATCTTTTCGATTTTGCAATATTATGTTATTTACAAACACTTGATAAAATTTCTTTCAAGTTTGCATTTATTCCATCGATGAATTTTACCATAAAGTTACAAATCATACAATATGTGCCCCGAATGCTCTTTTGGAAGAATATTTTGAGATATTCTACTGAAGCTTCGCCAGATAAATAAAACGTTGATAGGTCCTTCGAGATTGGACAAAGAGTTTCAGGCTTTCTTTCTTTCTTTCTTTCTTTTTCTTCTTTTTTTCCTTTTTTGCACTTGGAGAATAACAATTCTTTACTACAACAAATCCTAACATTTAGCAAAAGTTACAGAAATACAAAATACATTTCGTAATGAATTTTAACACAATTCTTCTTGTGCACTGTCTTTTAATTAATTTTCGTAAATAGCAACAATATTTTCCCCTCGAATATCTTGAATTCTAATACAAAATTTTATTTTTTGCTCTTCATTTCATAATGAAAAAAAATCTATAGAATTGGGACAATTTCTTTCCAATAGAAACTACTATAGAATTGGGACAGTTTCCAATAACAGAATTGGGGGAAAATTTTGATTGTTGCTGAATTTTGATGGAAATCTAGTCTTGGGGATTTCATACAAACGCCAGTATGCATACTGATACTGAGACTGATCGAAGGTCAACAGATCAAGTTGATCATGAATAGAACTACAATTCTAACAAATAAAAGAATGATAAGCTGATCAATTCTTCTATATGGGCACATGTATCTTTTGAGTTATCGTATGCATACAACTTGGTGTAAAAGGGCAAAAATCCTTGAAAACAGAATTCTTTCAAAAGTTAGAAAATCAGCGAATTTGATATAATGGTGACATATTGAATCTTATGCCTCTGATTCCTGTTTCTGAATTACTGTATTAACAAACTGTAAGATCTAATTCATAAACTAGTGTTGTTCTTTTTCGAAAAGTTTGTAACTTAGAGATTCATTCAAATTTTATGGATAAGCGTTTTGATGAATATAAATATTTTCTCTTCCCCAACTTCACATACTAATAAGTAAATTCACTAAGATCTCTTTTCATACGATAATTCAAGACATTTAAAATATTATACTGCTTGATAACTAACAAGAGGAAATGTAAAAAATATATAATTTAATGAATAATATGAATAAAACAATAAAAAACTCAACAACAGTGAAAACTGATAAACGTGAAATGAGTCGAGTTCGTGTTCGAGATAGTTTTTCTTGATTTAAACTAGATGTGTCCTGCGATCTATCTGTGTCCCTGCTGTCCTATATCCTCAGGAAATATATAATATAATTTATACTGAAGTTCTATTTCTAATTCAAATTTTTAGTTATGCTGAAAGGATCACTTTTTTTATTACAAGTTCAACACCCCCACTAATACATTGCCTAAGTTTGCACTGTTTTTGAGGAATTGAGATGCTGTTTGAGAAAATTTGCTATCAAAACTTACAGGGAAAATTGATTACGATCATTCGTTATTAACTATTTCATGACATAGATTTATATAAGACAGTTAAAGGAATACTTTTTTCAGCCTTTAACTTCCGTAATGAAATGTATTAATGTGTTATTTTTGCTGCGACAATAGATGGCAGCACGGTATGTTTTTTACTTCTATTTTATGTTTTTAGCATTTATTTCAATATTTTTTATAGTCTATCCACTTTTTTCGATGCTCAGAAAAAAAAATGGCAATATTTTCATGAGTCGTAAGGAAATTAATGAGGAAATTATTTTAAATCAAAAAGGCTGATGATTTTTTTTTTACAAATTTTACAAAATTGAGATTTAAATTTTAAAAATAGGAAAGAAAAGAGCAATGATAATATTTCATACATAATGCAAAAAAAGAGAATATATGAATTTGATTAATTGTTTAAACTGAATTGGGGTGGGGTGAAAAACAGCAATGTAACTGACACAAAAACAATATACAGCGAAGAATCGAATTTTCAATTTATTTTAATTTATTCCAGCATAAACTCTTTCATATCGATGCTATTAGTAATAAACGAAATTGAGGTGTGTATTATTTTGTGAAATAGCATATTAGCACAAATTCATTGCTTACAAAATTAAAGAGATATTTCAAATTAAATATGAAGTGATTAGAAAGGAAGATTATTTTTTTCGTTAAACCCACTTGGAAAAGAAAACCGGTTCTGCTATGATGCTGGATTTGATATGATACCGGTACCAGTATAAAACACAGGTCTAATTGTGATGCTAGAGCTAGAATGAAGCCCATATCGTACTGAAACCTGCATGGCACCAAAATATTGATTATAGAATTGTATTTGATTAGACACTTTTATAGAGAATATGATTTATCAAATTAATATAATTATATTTCTTCAATTAAAATTGGGAAATATCAAAATAAAAAAGAATAAGAATAAGTTAATTAAAATTACAATTGTTAAAAAGTATGAAATAAATTGTTTTTCTGCTGCTTCAACAGATTCATTATTTTGACAGCAAATAGTTTTCAAACCTCAGTTGTTGAGGACAGTTTAAGTGCTTCCTACTTTTCTTTTCTTTGGTGTTCTGTCAACAAAAATCGACATCTATCTGAAACGAATAAAATAATGAGTCAAATGCTATTTGTCAAATAGATCTGGAAGCAAGTAATATAAATCGCAAAACTCTAGAGGTCTGCTTTAAAGCTCAATAAGAACAATTCAATAAAACTTTTCAACCATTTTATCGTCTATGATTTAGGAAGTAACGCAGAATATTTTTTGTATCAAGCCTAAAAAATAGGGTACAAATAAGTTAGAGATACCGGATTATCATATGTGCTGAATCTAAATACGATTATAAAGTTTAATTCAAAATTGTAAAATGAAGTGTTTTTTGAATTGGGAATGGTGTTAGAAAAATTCAGAGTCAGATATTTTCGCTGGGATCGGTTGGGTTTAATGTAAAAATAAAGGATGATTTCAAGACTCATGTGTTACATTATGGAAAATACGAATACTGAATACTATGCTGAAAGTAGTCTTCAATAACGAGTAAACACAAAACAGAGTCTGAAATGACATAAGAAGAATAATACTGCAATCCATGTCTTTTCAAATATGTTTTATAAGTGGCAATGAGGTTAAAAAAAACTCTTAAGTGTCTGAAATTTTGGCTTGGATTGATGGGGTAAAATGCAAAATAAAGGATGCTTTCAAGATTCACGTGTTGCATTTAAAAAAAAATTAATATTAGATGCTTTGCGAAAATTAATTTTCAATAACGAGGAAACAAAAAAAAGAGACTGAATTGACATATGAAGAATACTGCAATCCATGTCTTTCCAAATATATTTAAAATATACCATCTTCAGACTGAATTCACACTGAATATATTCGATTTTCGTAGGCATCAGCTTTTTGTTATGTAACTGTATTTGTTTGGCATCGCTCTTTCAACACTGTTGGGTTCAGAGGTAAGAGTTTCGATCCATTTTTCAGTCTCCAAATCTTTCGGCCTCCATTTCATTATTCTTTAAGCATTTTCAGGCAGAGCCGTTACACTCCTTCGAATCCTTAGTTCGGACTAAACACAAATGAGACGCAAAAAAATTTCGTGTCAATCGTGACTCATTTATTCTCTTACTGGAAATAATCTTCATCTATTTTTTATAAAAAATTCTCGAGGCGAACGAGCTTCATTTGTAAAAAATAGGAAAGAATAAAAAATATCAATTGGTTATTTGACAATATATTTCATACATACTTTTAAACATGGAGATCATTCAAGTAATAAACGATCCCTATCATCTTCAAAATCATCGCCCATACTTAACTCTTTGCATTGAAATCTCCTGCAATCAATACTCTATCATGAGATTACTGTAAACAATATTCCAATTCAATTAAAATAATTTCAATATCTTCTGAAGGAGGACAGTAAGCCGAGATGATCATTAAAGTTGATTTACGAAAAGAAATGATTATAGCAATGATATTATTGGAAGAGGAAACTTTCATTACTTGAAGATATTTATTGTAGACTATGAAACCTGATTTCAAATTGTTCTGTCAGAGAAGAAAGTTTTAACCTTTGTGGGAAAATCAATGGGTCTATTATTCTTTCGATAATTTTTTTGAATGGATGCAATACTAATTGCTTGATCTTCTGCTCTTTTATTAAAGTTTTCAGTGACAGCAATGGAATGATTTAAGTTAAGTTGCACAATTTTAATTTCGGAAAAACGTGTATCACACATATTGGATTCTTTTAATTAAGTACTCAATGTCTTTCTCGAAAGTTGGACATTCAATATCATTTGCATTATGTCATATCTCTATTAAATCCGTATTTACTATTTGTTTCAACACAATTGATGCAATTAGGTGAATTTTTACAATAATCGTGTTTTTGTCCTTCTTGTCCACATTTTAGTCAGGTCTCCATATTGGAACAATTAATACTTATATGTCTGAATGTGATGTCACATTGGAAACATTTGGTAGGTCTTAAAAATTCTCCAAGAGAAAGTCGAGACCATTCTAAGTAATTTTTTTTCTTTTTCATAAAAAGTTTAAATTTAATGGCTCTGCTTGAATTTTTAATTGATTTTACTATTTAATTTGAAGAGCATCGAAATGTCTTCTTTTTCTAGTTTATTTTGCCTGCATAATCTTTCTAAGAACAGTTCTTTAGAGATCTGCTATCATAAGTCGTTTGCTTAAATCATAATTAATGCAGCGTGGTGTCTTCCTTTTGGGTTTCTTGATATCAATTTTTCCTTTAAGCTGAGGACTTACATGAATTTCTTTAAGTATTTTTTCTAAATTATTTGCTAAATCCCATTCAACCGGTATTTCTCCAGTGTTTATTTTTTTTAATGTTTTTAAATTCTACTTAATTGTACACAGAGCAATGCTTTTAAACAAAGATGCTTTCATTTTTTTTGAAGAAATCTCTTTTTTTAAAGCAAATTAATGAAACAAATTTTGGTTGCTTTTTAAACATTGCTTCAGGCTTGGCTGCTATTTTGGCACATGTAGATTTTTGAGATTCTTCTGTTTCAGAGATAACCGTATTTTTTGGTGTTTTTACTATTATCTTGATTCCAATTTTGCCCTTTAACTTTGAAATGTGCTCCTTTTGAGAGAATATAATTGCTATTAAATTATCATGTCTGCATTTAATTGTAATCATTTTTTTTAATTCTGGGTATGGTTTGAGTAATGATGGATACAATCGTATTGAAGCATGTAACACTATTTGCTCTTCATTCAAAACATTGTCCTTATCCATTGTTTTGGTGGTGTTAATAATTCTATCCATCTCTTCTAAATCTTATATATCAGATACCTGAGATCCTTAAAATCTTATATATCAGACCATTAAATTCTTAAAGTTTTAAAAATCAATATATTTTAATGTATTTTTAAAGAAAACATGAAAATAATAAAAAAAATCGCCAATATCTTGTCAATGAGTGAGGAAATTCAAAAGTTTTTTTAATGAGAATTTGCAAATAAGAGTTAAAGAGGATTTTTTTTCCGATTTAAAGAGCTAATAACAGCAATTGCAATTATTTAAATTTCGGTTCGGCGAAAATACACATAGAATATAATAAGAGTCGCCAGTTATTTTAGAGACTTTCCTAAAGAAGATATTTTTGGAAATTTTGAACATTAAATATTATAAAAACCGCCAGATGTCTACAATTTTAACTATTTAATTTTAATATTAGAGTGTGATGATCGCAATAGAATTTTTTTAGTGTCATGCAGTGCTATGGTATAATTAATAATAAACATTAATAAAATTACAGGTCGAGTTGGGAGGAAAATCTTAATTGAAGCTGTCAAAAAAATGAAGACATTTTCCTAATCAATATTTCACCTAATATATTTATAGTTATATATTTCAAATTCATCAAATGTCCAAGATTCTTTCCAAGTTTGGATAAAATATATATACCAGTATAAAATAACACAGCAAATGAAGTGACGGTTAATTCGCTATAGCTATTATAAAATATGGCACTCTGTTGGTAATTTTAGTATTGTTGAGAGAAAAGCATAGACATTGACAGCTATGGTCTATCAAAACAATTACAATGGTGACCCATATTTATCTGTAGAAAATAAAAGAAAAAATTTTAATTTAAGTACTGATAAGTTTTCGAAAAAAATTGTTTTTTATCTTTAATCTTTTATTAATCGAGCATCTTTTCTAATAGATTCGAGGTAGAATCCCAAAAAAATAGAGAAAGAGTTGTGAGATTGTTTGTGGATTGCAAATGTCCAAAAAGCTGAATTCAGTGGAGTACCATTAAGTAGCTCACCGAAAACAATTGATAAAATTTCAGAAGTCCAGAACCTTTTAAAGATCGTCTGCTTTTCAAAAACTTTTCGTAGAATTGAAGACGATCTTCTTCTTTTTAACAGACATATTATTGATGAACATCTAAAGAATACGTTAGACAACTTTAAAAGAGAGCAGTGTAAAAGCATTGCTAGCAGTACAACAGCAGTAGTGGGAATTACCAGGACGTTTACATACCTTGTCCGACAATCTTATCATTTGTATGACTATTTATATGGCTGTTATTATCTACATTAGTAATAATAACGTTTTCACTATAAACAGAATCTCTTAAATAGTCACCATTCGCAACAGGAAAGTCAAAATCAGCATTATTTACCCAACTGGAATGGCTGGTGATTCTTGAGGACACTAGACGTTTCTTATTGCTGGTACATACATGATTTGTAGCAGTTACAACTCTAGATGGCCTTGGATTATTATTTCTGTCTATTAGAGTAACAGGGTCGCATATTTTATTTCTAATCTTCTGTAGATGAACTCTATCTCCTTATTTTAATGGAATTAGAGCTTTTGTTGTTCTATAAAAACAAAACTTTTGCTTTGTTCGCCATTTCTTTTATTTTGGAATAACATCCTTAAATATTTCACCATTAAGTAGCTTACTATTCATAAGCCATTTAGTCCTCATTCTGTGATTAAATAGGAGCTGTGCAGGAGAGAAGCCTATACCTGAAACACCAGTATTTCTATAATCAAGCAAGGCTACAGTGAATCTTTTATTTTCTTCATGTGCTTTCTTAAATGGCACATCGGCCTTCTTCACCATTCCTTTGCTTTTCCAATTATAGGAATTTATGAAAGAAGTTTCAATATCCCCCTGTTTTATAATTTTCTTAAATTCATAACTCTTATCGCACCCCATATTTTCTGATACCACAGATCGAGCAAATATTACTTCAAGTACTTGTATTATTCCTCCCCCTTAGTTTTATCATTAACAGTTTCTACTTCAATTCATGCCGGCGTCCTGGCATTGGGGTAGCGCGTTTTCCCCGTGATCTAGGCGTCCCGGGTTCGAGTCCCGGTTCGGGCATGGTTGTCCTTCTTTTGTTCTATGTGTGAATGTGCCCCCCTTTAAAAAGGGGCTGTACAAGCGAATGTGATGCGTGAGTAGCAAAATCGTACTCTTGGCCCTAGTTGGCGCTACTAAAATAAGAGACGTTCTCTTTCGGCTTAAAATCGTTGATTTCAAATCAGCGGGCTTGCCTATTGCAAGTGCCATCGGAAACAACAACAACAGCTTCAATTCATTGTGTAAAATTTGAACAAGAAAATTTTAGTTCCTTTGAATCATTATATCTATTCATATTTTATTTAAATAACTTTCCAGGATGCTGTGAGAGAAAAAAAGACTCATTCGTCTGATGTTTTCAAAATCTAGTACATAGGGTCCATTCTGCGATTGCTTTTTCAATGTCTTATGAAGTTACTGGCAATATATTATATCTCGTGCTTTGCATTTGCATTTTTCCATGCCAAGATGAGTTTCACATATTAAACACAACATTTCAGGCCATAATTTTCAGGGAAAGCTATTTTGTCATTTAGAAATAAAAGATTTTCAACAAGACATAGATAATTTTGGAGTTTCTAGAAAACTTAAATTTGGGAGAATTTTTTTTTCTCTGGACAGCTTTCCTTACAGTAATTCGAAAGTATATTTAAGTCTTCATCTTCTTCGAATGCATTTTAAAATTCATTAATTATAAAAGCTCTCATATGAATTTAATTGGCAAATTGAATGTAAAATATGCCCCGTTCCTAGATCATCATGCACAACCTCTTTAAAATATGATTGTGACAATGTATCTACAAGATACATATCTTTATCGAACAAGTAATAATGAATTATTTCAATAATCTTAATAACATTTTCTATAAACCAGAAAAACTTTTATTAATTAGCGTTTTTGTAACTGAAACCAAAAGCTTATGATTATTTTGGATTATTATCTTATATCCATATACCAAATTCATATATTCTTTGAACTATTACACTGTATCTTTATTTACATCATTGAAAACTTTTATGACAACAGTTGAACTTATCAATGTTTTAAATTTTCTGAGCCTGATTTTTTTCTTATGTTTAAATGAAATCAATATTACTTTTTAATTGCTCTCTTAAAGTGGCTGTTATTTTGGATATATTTAGATTTAAAAAATGTTTGGCCATACTTAGATCCGATTTTTTATACCATACTTTTTACATCTAATTTGCATATTGGCTTGTCTGATTCATTTACTGCTGTCACATGAGATTAATCTACTTAATTTTTGATTCAGAAATTATTTACCCCATATATTTAACTTCGCTGACTCAAAGTCAAAACTTTTATCAACTTCCATTTTTAAAATTAGTGTATTTATTGAAAGTTTAAAGAAAGTAAATGTTTCTATGAAAATATTAGCTTGTTTTATGACATAATTCAATCCAAATTTTTGTATACTTTTATCAAATTTAAATTGTTTGATGTTTATAAGGATAGAAATAGATTTTTTACACACTTTCTGATATGTTTTACTTTTGAAATTTGTATATTTTTATGTTTTTAATAATAATAGATTTTTTTCAGTATTTACTTCACTTAATCGTCAATTAATCGATTAAGTAAATTGATTTTCATTCCATATGAGTGGTGATACCTGAAAAGAAATTTTGAAAAAATTATTTTCTAGATTCCATAATATTTATAATAACCAAAAATAAATAAAAAATTAAAATATAAACAATACTTATAATAAAAGGATTTCCACTTAAAACTAGTACTGAAATACAAAATTATGCAAATATATAGAAAAAAAATATCAATTAAAATGTGTTTCTGAAAACAAATTTAATTAAATTTCTAATATATGACATTATTTGTTAGATATTATCACTCAAATGCTTTTAGAGGCTAAACTATGATAGCAAAATCCATTCAATAGTTATCCATCGATTCAGCTAAAAACAGCGAAAAACATATAACCTGATAAAAAAACCTAAATTGTAATATTGATTATTTTCAATTATCACTCTTTTTTTGGCAACAATTTGACTCAAATTCATAAAATATTAATAAAAACATTATTTAAGAATTGTAGAATACGATAAATCTATCAACGCGCAAATTTGAAATCAATCATTCTCTGCTTCACAGTAGCAACTTATTAGAGACTGAACGTAGTTCTGAAGAATATTTTCTTCCTTTTATTGCCCCTTCTTAATCCGATTGCATGATCATTGTACAGAATGCTGTCGTTAAAATATGGGACGACGTTTTATCTGTCTACATATTTTTATAATTACGGCTCAAAATGCTTTGCTAAATCATGCAGCATTCTCCAGTTTCATTTACCAAATGTCCCAGTTGTCCTGATCACTTTTAGTAAAACAAAGCTAAAAGCAAGGGAAAAGAAAGGGCTCATTTTCGAATTCTTTCAAGAAAATACTTCCGGCAATATTTTGCTTCTTTCTGCCCTCGGCGTCGAAGCCAGGTCCGCGCAGTATGAAAAGTTAATGTGCACTTAACTACGGAGACAGCGGAGTTTGAGCCCAATTCAAACACACTGCCACAGTCTGGAGAGATGTTGCGGATCATTCATTTTTAAACAGTCACCCGGGGAAAATCCTTCGACTTCTTTCCTCCTTCCCACAATCCCCAAAAAATATCGAACACTTCATTTTCTTTTCATCTGTAACTGTAAATTCTGATATATTTTACGGCAGAAAATAACGCAGTGCAGCATCATAAGCATGAGTTGGTGGGTTTTATTTATTCAGTTGTGAGGGTTAGATTCCGACTCATCGATTTGTCTCGCTCTCTGTAACAATGCTGCACCTTCTCACATCACGCATTTGAAAAAGTAAAATGTACTGTGATGCTTGAGCAATTATTTGAATCATTTCAATAGATACTGTGTGTGGTACTGTTTCTAAATCTGAAATTAGCATTAAATATTTATTTAAAATTTTGTTTGATGCTGCTTACTGTCTCGTATGGGAAGATAAGTTATTACAATTGCCTAAAAATTTGTCATGGAGTTGTTGATGAATCTGTACCTTCAGAGAAAAATGAGTTTATGAATTATATATATATAATACGGTCTGAAGAAATCAAGACCGTATTATTATTTCAGCATTAATTATTATTTCAATTATTCAAATTCAAAT